>PVLC010008161.1:0-59732 GCA_004027655.1 Graphiurus murinus | reverse complement strand
TATAGAACTGATCAACAAATTCAGCAAAGTGTCTGGATACAAAATCAATCTTAAAAAATCAGAAGCTTTCCTCTACACCAACCATAAAACCACTGAGAAAGAAATCCAGAAAACAATTCCACTCACAATAGCATCCCGAAAAATAAAATACTTAGGGATAAACCTAACCAAAGAGGTAAAAGACCTCTATAAGGAAAATGACAAAAAGCTGAAGAAAGAAATTGACAAAGACCTTAGAAAATGGAAAAATCTACCATGCTCTTGGATAGGCAGAATAAATATCATCAAAATGGCCATCCTCCCAAAAGTAATCTACAAATTTAATGCAATACCCATGAAATTACCAAGGTCACTCCTCACAGACATAGAAAAATCAGTCCTTAAATTGATTTGGAACAACAAAAAGCCCAGGATAGCCAAAGTAGTTCTTAGTAACAAGAACCACGCAGGAGGTATCACAATACCTGACTTCAAACTCTACTACAAAGCCACAGTAATAAAAACAGCATGGTATTGGCACAGAAACAGACACATAGACCAATGGAGCAGAATAGAAGATCCAGAAACAGACCCACGTGCTTACAGTCAACTGATTTTTGACAAAGGAGCCAAAAACATACACTGGAAAAAAAGATAGCCTCTTTAACAAATGGTGTTGGCAAAACTGGTTAACCATATGCAGGAAAATGGAAATAAACCCCACTTTCTCACCCTGCACAAGAGTCAATTCCAGGTGGATCGGAGACCTGGAAGTCAGGCCAGAGACCTTGCAGCTACTTGAAGAGGGCATAGGCCCAACACTTCAACACATAGGCACAGGTCAAAACTTTCTCAACAGGACCTCAAAAGCACAAGCAACTCAAAGGAAGGTCAATATGTGGGATTACACTAAACTAAAGAGCTTCTGTGCAGCAAAGGAAACTACCAAGAACCTCAACAGAGAACCCACAGAGTGGGAGAAAATCTTTGCCAGCTACTCATCTGACAGAGGACTCATATCTAGGATATACAGAGAACTCAAGAAACTCACAGCTAAGAAAACAACACAATCAAGAAATGGGCAAAGGATCTAAATAGACACTTCACAAAAGAAGAAATACAAATGGACAATAAATGTATGAGGAAATGTTCAACATCATTAGCAATCAGAGAGATGTAAATCAAAACTACCTTGAGATTTCACCTAACTCCAATCAGAATGGCAACTATCAAGAACACAAACAACAACAAATGCTGGCGAGGGTGTGGAGAAGTGGGAACCCTAATACATTGTTGTTGGGATTGCAAATTAGTGCAACCACTTTGGAAAACAATATGGAGGATCCTCAGACAAATGGGAGTGAGCCTACCATATGATCCAGCAATACCTCTACTGGGTATCTACCCAAAAGAAAGGAAACCAAACTATCAGACCAACGCATGTGTATCTATGTTTATAGCTGCACAGTTTACAATTGCCAAACTATGGAACCAGCCAAGATGTCCAACAACAGATGAATGGATTACAAAACCATGGGATATGTACACAATGGAATTTTACTCAGCCATAAGAAGAACAAAATCATGTTATTTGCAAGGAAATGGAGGGAACTGGAAAACATCATGTTAAGTGAGATTAGTCAGTCACAAAAAGTTAAAAATCAAATGCTCTCCCTAATATGTGGAAGTTAGGGAGAAAACGGGACATAAGAGGGACTCCAGACGAAGGAGAATTCTTAGGTGAACAAAGAATTTGACTTAATGGAAGGTAATGGGAGGAGGGGGGACACCCTAATGAGCATGATGTACTTACAAGATCACATCAAAGTCAATCACTAAACTGACCTGGAGAAGGAGGGAGACGGAGGGAGGGGGGTGGAAATTGGGGAAGGGTTAATGAAAAAGGTGTGCATGGATGTCTTTACCTGTACTAGCTTTACCCAACAAAGATGTGTGATTAACCCTGTTGTACCCAAGAAATGTATAAAAATCCATGCTAAAAAAAAATTTTTAAATAAAAAATGAAAAAAAAAATAAAAAGATCTGCTTAGGCTATACCACTAGAACAAATTTTCATTTAGAGTTTAGTTATATTTGATCATTAATCCAAGAAATACTGGATTTCTTGAACTATAATTGTGACTATTATAACTTAATTTATCCATATTTTCTATTTAAAAATTTTCATGCTTTTTTAAAACTTTGAAATTCATTCATTCAACAGTTTGGTATAAATTTTTTGTTTTATGCTCAATTCGAACTGCTTAATTTTTAACTATATTTCTTTGAATTATGTGAGGCTTGATAGATGATTAGTAAGATACTAAAGAGATTTTTCCAAATGTCCAATTTTTCTAGCACTATTTATTAAATAAATTTCCATTCAAAAAAAAAGAAAATATGAAAAAAAAATAATGAAGAAACAGGGAAAACAGAGAGAACAACAGAGGAGAAAACACCCAGAGCATATCACAGAGAAATCACTGAGATGAAAAGTTAAAGAGAATTTAAGAAATGGGGAACACAGGGTTATGGGTGGGTGGGGCTCAGTGGTACAGTACTTGCCTACCATGCACAAGGCCCTGGGTTCCACCCCCAGCACCACACACACAAAAAAAACTTAAATAAAAAAAGGAGAAAGCATAAAGTTAAATAAAGTTTCAAGTGAGATTAGGGAGAAGGAAAAAAGCATTATTTAAATGTGTGAAAGTATAATTTTCTAGAACTTTTGTGTATGTGTGTGTTTGGTACCGGGGATTGAGCCCTGGGGCATTCTACCTCCAAGCTACACACTCAGCCCTAATTTTTTTATTATTCTTTATTTTGAAACAAGGTCTCACTAAGTTGTGAAGGGCCTCACTAAGTAGCTGAGGCTGGTGGCGAACCCAGATCCTCCTGTCTCAGCTTCCCAAATACTGGAATGACAAGCGTGCACCACCACACCTGGTGTTTTTTTGTTTTGTTTTGTTTTGTTTTTTGAAACAAAATCTGGACTAATATCTAGAATATACAGAGAACTCAAGAAATTCACAGCTAAGAAAACAAATAACCCAATCAAAAAAATGGGCAAAGGATCTAAATAGACACTTCACAAAAGAAGAAATACAAATGGACAATAAATGTATGAGGAAATGTTCCACATCATTAGCAATCAGAGAGATGCAAATCAAAACTACCTTGAGATTTCACCTAACTGGCAATCATCAAGAACACAAACAACAATAAATGCTGGCGAGGGTGTGGAGAAGTGGGAACCCTAATACCTTGCTGGTGGGATTGCAAATTAGTGCAACCACTTTGGAAAACATTACGGAGGATCCTCAGATGGATGGGAATGAACCTACCATATGATCCAGCAATATCACCTCTGGGTATCTACACAAAATGGAAACAAAACTATCAGACAAACACATGTGTACCTATATTTATAGCTGCACAATTTACAATTACCAAACTATGGAAACAGCCAAGATGTTCATCAACAGATGAATGGATTACAAAACTATGGGATATGTACACAATGGAATTTTACTCAGCCATAAAGAAGAACAAAATCATGTTATTTGTAGGGAAATGGATGGAACTGGAAAATATTATGTTAAGTGAGATTAGTCAGTCACAAAAAGTAAAAAATCAGATACTCCCCCTAATATGTGGAAGCTAGGGAGAAAAAGAGACATAGAGGGACTCCAAAGGAAGAAGGAGAAACCTTAGATGAGCAAAGAATTTGACTTAACAGAAGGTGATGGAGGGGAGGGGGGACACCCTAATGAACATGATGTACTTTCATGAACACATCAAAGTCAATCACTAAACTGAACTTGAGAAGGAGGAAGTGGGAGAGAGTGGGGCAGGAATTGAGGAAGGGTTAAATGAGAAATGTGTGCATGTATGCCTTTTTCAGCTTGTACCTAACAAAGATGTATGATTACAGTGCACGAATTAAAAAAATAAAATATAATATAAAAAATTAAAAAGAAAAAAAAAAGAAACAAGGTCTCACTAGATTCAAGAGGCTGGCCTCCAATCTGAGATCCTCCTGTCTCAGCCTGCCACGTGCTGGGATTACAGGTGCACACCACCACACCTGGTTCATCCACACTACTGTTCAAAAATAAAGTCATCTACAAAAAATCAAAATAAAAACAATCAGTTGACCACACACCTAAAATACATACCTTGTGAAAAATCAAAATATCCTCAGGAAGGGCTGAGCTGCAGGCCATGCCAAGAATCAAAGACAATGACAAACAGGAGACAACAGGAAGAGCCCTCCGGGAATCAAGAGCAATGGCATCTCACCTCAGGGTTAGGATATTAAGACGGAACCAAGATGCTGAGCAAAACTAAACTATTACTTTTAACGATAAGGAGGTTAACCAAAATTTAAGTATCCCAAGTCTTTATATTTTCCGGAAGAATCATTGCTACAAAAAATTCTCCTGTTCATTCATATAATTTGAACATTAGAGCTTTTAAGGGCAACACCTGGACGCTAAATCGTAATAGAACATCTGCTTTGGGGGGACAGCCACACAGCAATGGCTTGAGCAAGCAGCATGGTTTTCAATATATAAACACTCCATCAAAACGTTTATGAAGCAATTCTCCCTTTGGTTGCTGCCAAATGAAAACACTATATCTTCTATTAAAAACCCATTAAAGAAATGTCATTCATAAAAAGATTCAATTAAGTATATGAAACCTATCCCACTGTGACCTATATTAAGTTATTCCATAAGGCAATATAATACTGGTTTTGTTCTGAGCTCATCTCTGGAGAAAAAAAAGAAAAAAAGATTAAATTTTATTAAGAACAGCTCTACTTTCCCAGTTGGAGTCCCAGAGAAACCCAAGCATGTGATGTGTCTAGGGAATGGGATGGGAAAGAGACCGCTAGGGCTGTATCTAATACACACACACACACACACACACACACACACACACACACACACCTCTTATGTTTTACTCCTTCCATCTGAGATTGACCAAAGTTAATTTTAAAAAGAATAGAATATCACAGCATTGGTCACTTTTGATGAGGTGCCCAGCTAGGTCATGACTTAATCCAAGGTCCATCTGCTAAAAACTGTAGCTAAAAGCTCTCCGGCTTTGCATATGCAATGCCACTGAGACAGGAACTCCTCATCTGTCTCTTGCCTCAGAGATTCTTCCAGAACCTCTAGTCACAGTTCCTTCTCTGTGCAGGACTCCCCCTCCCAGGAACGAGGGGCCTCCACACTCGGCTTGAACAGCCTCAAATGTTGGAAACTCACCCGCGCTTCCTGAGGCAGTCTGGGCTTCCTGGGCTAGCTCTAGTCAGGACTTTCCCCTGAATTGGTTGCTTCTAGAAATGTTTGCCTAACTGTCCTTAGGTTTTCAGACCTGTCTACCTCTGCCAGAGAGACAACCATTGACTCCTATAAAGATGGCAGGTTGGCTTCCTCATCCATTCCATTTACCCAGCATCCTCTCTCTACCTTCATGCTCTGTAGAACCTTCACCTTCAGATCTGTTAAAAAGGGCACAGGGCAAAAATCAAGATGTGGGCATCGGAGGTTATCATTTTTGTGTATTTTTTCCTGGTCAGTCATTTTAAACACTGATCTACAGACTGGTTTCTTTGGAATTGCCAGAAAAGTATCACCCTGAAAAATCAGGATTCAGAAAGACTTCAGTAAGATTTGGGAAACCATTGGGATTTTGGTGTGTGTGTGTGTGTGTGTGTGTGTGTTACTGGAGATTGAGCCCAGGGGCATTCTACCTCTGAGCTACACCCCCAGTCTTATTTTTATTTTTTTGTCTTAAAACCAGCTCTTACTAGGTAGTGAGAATCTCACCAAGTTTCCGAGGCTGGCCATGAACCTGTAGTCCCATCTCAGCCTCCTTAATACTCGTATTACCAGCATGTGCCACCACCCCTGGCTCAGGAAACCACAGTTTAAAAAAATAAAATAAAACAACCTCTTAAAAAATTCAGATACACATGCCAAATTTAAAAACTATTGATCTACCCAGGAACCAGGGTGCATGCCCACAAGCCCAGTACTTGGGAGGCTGAAATAGGAAGATCACAAGTTTCACATGTGTTCTTGATCTAAAGGCAAAAGCTAAAATATTAGAGCCTCAGAAAGAAATTGTTAAATAATTTATAATCATAAACTATTAATTATGATGTGAAAGCTAAAATATTAGCGCTTCTGAAAGAAATCATAACAATTTTTTGTGTGAGGCAAAGACATCTTCTTTCATATTTATTTCTTTATTTGGGGGCAGTGATAGGAATTCATCCCAGGACCCCATGCACATTAAGCATGCAGTTCACCACTCTAAACTACATGGACAGCCAGGAAAAGATTCTTTTAAAGAGAATACCAAAAGTACTATCCATAAAAGAAACAAAATTGGAAATTTGTGCCACATTAAAATTATGAATGTCAGTTTATCAAAGTTACCATTAAGAAGTGAAAAGTTAAGCCTCAGAGTGAAAGATCTCTGAAGTACATCTTACTGAGAAAGAGCTCAAATCCATAACACAAGAAAACTTCTAAAATTGATTTAAAAAAAAAAAAAAAAGCAGGCAATCCAAACTGGGCAAGAAACTTGAACAGGCACTTTTCAACAGAGGATATCCAAAGGATCCATAAACATATCCAAAGGTTTTAATTGAAACCAGAATGAAATGCCACTACCATTTTATCTAAAGGTTAAAACTAAAAATAATAACATTCAGAGTTAACAAGGATGAGAAGCAACTGAAATTTGCATACAACTACTTGGAAAAACTAACCATTTCCACTAGAGATGATTACCATCAATTCCACTCCTAGACATGTACCCAAAGAAATGTGTTCCTATGAACACAGGTATAAGAATGTTCTCAGCAATGTTGTTAAAAACTGCCAAAAACTGCAGACTTCTTATACTAAGGAGTACCATAGAGTACTGGGAAGGAACAAAGAATTGTTACTTGTAGCAAATAGAAGAAATCTCACAAATATGATTTTAGGCTCCTCCCCAATGTACCTCCTCTGTGGTTACATTTATATAAACTTCAGAAAGAGGTTAAACCATTCTATGGTTGAGAAGTTAAGGTGGTTCGCTTTGGGGCTGCAATAACTGGAGAAGTTAGCATTGTGGACTCTGGGCTTCTAGTCTATTTCTATTTCTACTTCTGGTACAAGTAATTTCACTTTCTGGGAATTGAGCTGCTACTTACCACAGTCTGACAATTTTCTGGGTGTATGTCATATTTCAACACAAATTTGTTACTTTTTTTTTAATTCCCAAAGCATTTTGCAAAGGCGGAACATTGCTTTTTGTTACCCACGACACATGCAGCACCTCACAACCAGCCACGCAAGTTTGATGCAAACAGACCACTGTGATTCTCCAGGACAGATGTCTCTTGCCACAGATTTCCTAAGGCCGTGTTCTTCCCAAAGGTCAGCTGCACTGCTTATGAGTAGTTTCTTCCATTTTTGCTGGGTTTTCTCTTTTAACACCCTCTTAAGCCTGTGTTTTCCTCTCTCTTTCCATATATGGTCCTGATGCTGATGAGACCAGACATCATTGGATCTCAGAAATTCATTTTCCATTTCTTAATTGCAATGGTAGCCACAATACAATTGCAGACAGGCAATTTGCATCCAAATCTTAAAAAAGAAAAAAACAAAGAAAAACAAACACCATTTAGATGCTAATTCATCTGCATTCTTTCCAAAATTGAACCTGGTTTGACTTTGATCCCTACATCCTCATTTTAAATTTCCATTGAGTTTTGTTGTATAATTTTAGTCTTTTGTAATGGAGCAAATTTTTATGAATTTCTACTGTGAACTGGAAAAATTAATATTTATCTCTTTATTCTTGATATTTCATCTTCAAGGTCAAAAATAATGTTCATTCAATTTTGCATTTTATTAAATGCTCTATTGATGTTCCAAATTCCCTGTGGTCCCAACTCTAATTATTTCCCACTTTTGATTAGTCTATTCCATCAGAAGCATAGCAACTAAAATTGCCTCTAAAGGTAGGAGAAAGAATTAGAATTTAGTTATTGATTTTTCCAAAAGGCATGATAATGAGTTTATAAAATAATCCAATGGAAAAAATTATCACTGGTGCAGCATGAGCAGCTCAAATGCTTCCTATTAGTTTTTGTTTTGTTTTTTACTTTATTATTAAGGTATATTAAAGAGAAGTGTCTAGCAGTTATCATTTCAAATATGGAATTTGGTCTAAATTTTGTAAATTATTTTTACTGAGCTATTCAAATTTGTCTCTATTTTTAACAGTTAATAGGATTAATTTACAAATGCAAATGTGAGTCATCTTCCTTTAAAGACTATGTAATTCTGAGACTAAATATTCTGTTATAAACCAGGCGTGGTGGAGCACCCTCTAGTCCCACTACTTAAAAGGCCCAAAAAAGAGGATCACAAGTTCAAGGCCAACCTTAGCAACTTAGCAAGACTTTCAGCAACCTAGTGAAACTCTGTTTCAAATATATATATTACACTGGAAGAAAGATAGCCTATTCAACAAATGGTGTTGGCAAAACTGGTTAAACATATGCAGGAAAATGGGAATAAACCCCACTTTCTCACCCTGCACAAGAGTCAAGTCAAGGTGGATCAAAGACCTGGAAGTTAGGCCAGAGACCTTGCAGCTACTTGAAGAGGGCATAGGCCCAACACTTCAACACATAGGCACAGGTAAAAACTTTCTCAACAAGACCCCAAAAGCACAAGCAGCTCAAAGGAAGATCAATACATGGGATTGCATTAAACTGAAGAGCATCTGTGCAGCTAAGGAAACTATCAAGAACCTCAACAGAGAGCCCACAGAGTGGGAGAAAATTTTTGCCAGCTACTCTTCTGATGGAGGACTAATATCTAGGATATACACAGAACTCAAGAAACTTACAGCTAAGAAAACAAATAACCCAATCAAAAAATGGGCAAAGGATCTAAATAGACACTTCACAAAAGAAGAAATACAAATGGACAATAAATGAATGAGGAAATGTTCAGCATCATTAGCAATCAGAGAGATGCAAATCAAAACTACTTTGAGTTTTCACCTAACCCCAATCAGAATGGCAAACATCAAGAACACAAACAACAATAAATGCTGGTGAGGGTTTGGAGAAGTGGGAACCCTAATACATTGCTGGTGGGATTGCAAATTAGTGCAACCACTTTGGAAAACAGTAAAGAGGATCCTCAGACAAATGGGAATGAACCTACCATATGATCCAGCAATACCACTTCTGGGTATCTACACAAAAGAATGGAAACCAAACTATCAGACCGATGAATGTGTATCTATGTTTATAGCTGCACAATTCACAATTGCCAAACTATGGAAACAGCCAAGATGTTCATCAACAGATGAATGGATTACAAAACTATGGGATATGTACACAATGGAATTTTACTCAGCCATAAAGAAGAACAAAATCATGTTATTTGCAGGGAAATGAATGCAACTGGAAAACATTATGTTAAGTGAGATTAGTCAGTCACAAAGTAAAAAAGCATATGTTCTCCCTAATATGCAGATGCTATTGAGAAGATGGGGCATAAGGAGAACTCCAGATGAAAAAGGAAAAACCCTAGATAAGCAAAGAAGTTGGCTTAACTGAAGGGGATGGACAGGGAAGGTGGGGAGACACCCTAATGCACATGATGTACTTTCACAAATATATCAAAGTCAATCACTAAACTGAACTTGAGAAGGAGGGAGGACAAGGGAGTGGGGTGGGAATTGGGGAAGAGTTAAATGAGAAATGTGTGCATACATGCCTTTATCAGCTTGTACCTAACAAAGATGTATGATTACAATGCACCAATTAATAAAAAAAACACTATAAAACAATTACTTCCTTTTCTGCTATAATAAAGTCAGGAGAATCTTATTAAGAGTTCAAATATGTGTGTGTGTGTGTGTGTGTGTGTATACATATACATATATATTTTTTAAGGGGCTCGGGGTATAGCTTAGAGTTCAATCCCTAGTACCACACACACACAAACAAAATCTATATAACAAGATAGAAATACTCCAAGTGATATGTGCATGTATTTATGTATCACTCTGAATCTCACCACGGTGTATAATTACAACGCACCAATAAAAAGTATAGAAATCTAGAGAGAACAAAACTAATAATCCCAAATGAACCTATACCTTCCTTCAGAAAAATTAAAAAGAACATTTAAAATAGTGGTGAATAGTTTGTAATCCCAGCATTTGGGAGGCTAAGACTGGAGGATCAGGGTTCATGGCCAGCCTCAGCTACCTAGTGAGGCACTCCGCAACTTACTGAGACCCTGTTTCAAAATAAAGAATAAAAAATAGGGCTGGGGGTATAGCTCGGAGGTAGAATGCCCCTCAGTTCAATCCCCTTCGCAGCCAGCCTCAGCAACTTGTGAGAACCTTTGCAACTTAGTGAAATTCTATTTCAAAATAAAGAACAAAATAGGGTTGAGGGTGTAGCTCAGAGGTAGAATGCACCTGGGTTGAATCTCCAGTACCACAAAAAAAAAAAGTAGTGAATAGTTAAAATTCTCTCTCACTACTAAAAAATCTTTGCCAATGACAATGCATACTTATAAAGTTTTCAGATCTAATAAAACTATCATGCAAGCATAGGTAAAATTTTCAAATATTTACATGCCAACTGCTATTTCCATTACTGAAAACAGAGCAAGAATAAAACCTTGCAAGTCTGACCACTCCTTTGGAAATGACCCTGACCCCAAAGTAACATTTTTCTTCCTCTAAGTGTTAATGATTTCTATGGCAGTTCTCCATCTGCTTTCTGCCATCTTCATAGGCTTTTTAAAATTAAGCTTACAATTGTCAATATTCCAAGATTATCTTTGCGTTTGCACAGACCATATGGCTCTTTGACAAACTTGATTATGCTGATAATATTAGGGAAATATTTAAATGTCATGTCCGTTATGTAAGGGAAGAATTTTGAGGTAAAATAGGAATAATGTTGAGAAGCATTATTTCTGTAAATTTGTTCATATCTAATCTTTAAGTCAGTGACTACAGGCTTGCCTTTTGCCTCTTAATCATAAAGTGATTTAAATTCCATGAAAAAAGTGTTCTTTCAGGTTGGACTGATACTTGAGCTTATCCAATCCTCAAAATCTGTAGGAAATAACCAAGGTTCCAAATGGAACTATAAATTAGCCATCCTCATTATGTTAACTACACCAGTTTTCCTGAGGATTACGTAAAACAGCAAGATGTTTCTTTAAAAAACAAAACTTACACTGAAAAGCCCTTGTCAATCAAACCTGGAACTTGTTTTCTCACCACCAAATCCTTGTCGTGTTACTAGAGAACTGCTTCGAACATCGCTAGGTCCACAAGAAATGTCATGAGCTTTCTTTTTAAAAGTCAAACTCTAACCCAAAGTTTATCCTTCCATCCCATGAGCTAGACTCCTCCAACCACGGGGCCCTACAGACAGGAAAACATCAATAGAACCCTTGACCCTTAGCTGCTGCAACTTTGATCCTAAGAAAAGCAAACGTATTAATGACCACATTTCCTATTTTAAAACAACATTCATTTGAAGGAGACATTCTTGAAGATGAAGAACATCATTTTAGATGACATTGCTAAATGGTTTTGTTTCCTTTTTTTACTTGTTTTGGTTTTTCCTAGTAGCCTGATCTGCCTTAGGTGCGGAGAAGGCCTATCTGTGTCCTCTAACCCAGAAGAGCCCAGAAGAGCTATCCTGCCATGATCCCTAACTTGACCTTGGGCCCTAGTTCCCCACTACTGGCTTCCATCAGCTAAGGCCACTGAAATTCCCCACGGGGATGCTCACATCTGAGGAAGGCATCTGACATTTGGTCGCTGGTCACATCCATTGCCCTTCAAGGGGTGGTGCTCCGAGGAAAAGTGTTTCCACTGGGACTCTCCATAGAAAAAGAAAACTGGGGTGACCAACTACAGGGAATGCTTACTTTGTATGTGTGGCACTGGGGATGGAAACCAGGGGCCATCTACCTCTGGGATACACCCTGAGGTTTACTTCATTTTTTTATTTAGAAACAGGGTCTCACTAAGTGAAGCCAAGAGCCTCACTAAGTTGCTGAGGCTGGCTTCGAAGCTGCAATCCTCCTGTCTCAGCCTCCCAAGCACTGGGATTACAAGCGTACCCCACCATGCCCGGCTATCAGAGGACACATTTTAAAAGTTGGACAGGGAAAGCCAGGTGCAGTGGCACACACCTGTAATCCCTGTACTTGGGAGGCTGAGACAGGAGGATCACATGTTTGAGGAGAGTCTCAACATGTAGTGAGACTCTCATCAACCTAGTGAGACACTGTTTCAAAATAAGAAATAAAATTGGGCTGGGAGTGTAGCTCAAAGGTAGAATGCCTCTGGGTTCCAACCCCAGTACCACACACACACAAAAAAAAAGTTAGGCAAGGAGAGTGGTATCGTGAGTACATTTATTATCCAAGGCAGACACCAACGTGGAATAAGAGAAGCAGTTTTAATTCACATTGAGTTTCTTCTAAGCCAGGCCACAGTCTCTAACTCTGTTTCAATCTTGGATCTCCTGGGGGCCATGATAGAAGGGTGCAGACATTTTCCCCAATAATTTCCCTCTAAATGTGGCTGTGACACGTTATAGCATATGACAGAATTTCCTTCCTTTTCTGGCTGAGTAATATTCCACTGAGTGCACACACCAAATGTATCTTTTCCATTCACACATGGATGGACTTTTAGGTTGCTTCCATCTCTTGGCTAGTGTGAATGGTGTTGCAATGGACACAGGAATACAAATGTTTCTTCTAGATCCTGACTTCAATTGTTTGGTATAAATACCCAAGAGTGGAGAGATGGACCATGTGGTAGTTCTGTTTGTAATTTTTGGAACAACCTCCATACTGTCTTCCATAACAGGACATGATGCTAAGTCACAAAGGCCACTCACAGAAAGACAAATACTGCATGATTCCACTTCATCAGGTATCTAAAGTCATCAAATTTATAGACACAGAAAGTAGAGCAGTGTTTCCCAAGGGCTAAGAGGAGGGAAAGCAGGGAGTTGCGGTTCAATGGATATATAGTTTCAGTCACGCAAGATAAAAAGCTCTAATGAGCTGGGCGAGGTGACACAGACCTGTAATCCCAGTACTTGTAAGGCTAAAACAGGAGGATAGCAGGTTCAAGGCCAGCCTCAGCAAATTAGGAAGCCCCTGAATCAAAATAAAAAGATAAAAAGTGCTGGGGGTGCAGTTCAGAGGGAGAATGTCCCCTGGGTTCAATTCTAGTACCAAAAATATTGGAACTGGGCATAGTGGCACATGCCTGTAATCCCAGTAATTGAGAGACTGAAACAAGAGGATCACAGGTTCAAGGCTAACCTCAGCACCTTAATGAGACTCTCAGCAACTTAGTGAGAACCTGTTCCAAAAATAAAATAGGGATTGGGGTATAGTTTGGAGGTAGAATGACCCTGGATCCAACCTCCAGTACAAAAAAATGGCTTGGGAGTGTAGCTCAGAGGTGAAATCCCTTGGGTTTAATCCCAGTACAACAATAACAAAAAAGGCTCTAAAGATCAGTTTCATAACATTGTACCTGCAGTTAACAATACTGTAATATTCACTTTAAAATTATTACGAGTACTGAGAACAGTGGTGCATACCTGTAATCCCAGGTACTGAGGCAGGAGGATCACAGGTTTGTGGGCAGTCTGGGCAACTTAGCAAGAACCTGTCTCAAAATAAAATTTTAAAAGGTCTGAGGGGTATAGCACCCCTGGATTCAACACCCAATATCACAAAAAAACAAATTATTAAAAAGGGTAGATCTCATGTTTCTACCACAATATTTGTGTGCTTTTATTGGTATACACACATCATAGTAAGATTCAAAGTGTTTCAAATGGGAATCAGCGATCAAAAAAAAAAAAAAAAAACACTCAAAGAGTCACACAACAAAAGCATTTCAGGCAAAATTTTTAAAGAAATAAAATAAAATAAAGAACTGGGTGTGGTAGTGCATGCTTGTAACCCCAGTACTTGGGAGGCTGAGACCGGAAGATCCAGGTTTGCAGCCAGCCTCAGCTACTTCATGAGGCCCTCCACAACTTAGTGAGACTCTGTTTCAAAATAAAGAATAAAAATAGGGCTGGAAGTGTAGCTTGGAGGTAGAGTGCCCCTAGGTTCCAACCCCAATACGGCAAAAAAAAAAGTTTACTTCTGCAGATGGGTGTGCAACCGATTAAAAAAAAAATCTGGTAAACAAGGACTCTTAGCAGGGTAGTCTGCTCGAATTTTATCCCTGCTGGGATCTTGCCCCATGCACTCACTGATGGGTACTTGGGTACACAATCCTGCACCATTGGCTAATTTAAAGTGCAACTCTGTGAGATTGACTAATTTAAAGACAGGCAGAGGTTTCGATTTTCACTGTTTGGCAAAGAAATAAAAGTTAAGATTCAAGTTATATGCACTAAAATGATAGTCTTAACTAAAAATGGCTGCTCTCTCGCCAATCTGTTTGAAAAAAAAGATCTTGTACTTCTTACAAAAGTGATACATGAATGCATGCACACATCACTTGGTTGCCACAATTTCTTTATAAAGTCGTTAAAATATTTATATTGCTGGGCATGGTGGCACACACTTATAATCCCAGCACTTGGGAGGCTGAGACAGGAGGATCTTGTGTTTGCAGCCAGCCTCACCTACTTATTGAAGCCATGTGCAACTGAGTGAGACTATTTCCAAATAAAAAGAATAAAATAGGTCTGGAGGTACAGTTCAGAGGTAGGATACCCCTGGGTTCCATCCCCAGTACCACCGAAATATATATATATATATATATATATATATATATATATATATGTAATTTTTTACAATAATTACATATATATATAATTTTTTATACATTTACATTAATTTCACTGAGCTCAAGCCCCTCCTGATGCATCAGCTTGAGAGTCCTTGATCTAAAGACTCCTTGGAGCCAGGTGTGTAGCTCAGCAGTAGAACATTTTCCTAGCACATGTAAGGCCCTGGGTTCAATTCATAGCACATGAGAGAGAGAGAGAATATCCCTGGAACCCCAGAACACCCTCTCTTTGTTCACTGTGAGGAAGAAAAGACTCCCTAAAATGACAGGTGGAATGCAATTGCTGCAAAAGCAACATCTTGACAAGAGAAAAAAAGAGGCAAAAAAAAAAAAATTGAACAAAGCAACAAAAAAGTGAAAGGCAGTGGAACAAAGCCAAAAGACAGAACAGAGGACAACAAAGTACCCTGTGCACCTCCCCTGAGGAATGACTGTAGCCACGGGGACCGCAGCAGTGCCATCTTTCCTAACTGTGCCGGGACTGCTGGCACTGCAGCCTCCAGAGACCCCCAGCAAAGAAGCCAATGACTTGATTCGATGTAAGCAGTTACAGCTCATCAAAATTATAAGCAGTTGGCACCTTGCTCCACAGAGATCCAACTTCCCAGACCTCCAGCTAGAATCTGTGGCAGCAATGGCCGAGCCCACCTTTTCCAGATCCAGAGCGACACTCAACAAGACCGCAAGTGAACTAGCCATCCCCATGGGAAACGGCCCAGCGCAGTCACAGGGATTCACATGGCAAACAATAGACCAGCGGAACTTTGCAGTTCACCCCGGTTGAGGTGGAGGTGGAGTCTGCAGTTGGACATAGCAGAGGTATGGAGTAGCAGACAGCCCTCAGGGCCACTTAGGTAAAGAGGCCTACACTCCACAGGGCACAGCACCCTCGTATGGCCTCTGGAGATTGCCACAGGCTGCCCAGTCATGGTAACTAGGGAGAGGTCGGACCAACCCAGCCGTATCTGAGGAGGACACGGATCCCCATGTATACACTGGGTCTGGTTCCAGAGGCACTCACCACCTACATGGATGGGGAGAGGCACAGGCTCAGGGTCTGTGGAAAGCATGGAGACCCACACACTGGATCCGGCCCCAGTGATACCGCCACCTGCATAGAGAGACTCAGAGACAGGCCCTATGGAGAGCTCAGAGACCTGGGCTTGCAGCAGGAGAGGCACCAGTGGCACTCAGTATCTGCACAGACAGAGAGAGACACCAGGCCAGGGTCCCAATCATTGAAGGAGACCCAAAAGTGGAGCTATAAACTGAAATCATTGCTAAAGGTTACTGAGCAAATGAAAGCACTTGGAACATTCTCGAGAACCTAATATAGAAAGTAGGCCTTAAATGGCTAAAAGTATCCATGCAGACCCAGGAGGACTGCAGAGGCCATGTCTGCTCTGTACCTGGATATTTGTAGGATTGTGATTTTGTTGTTGTTTTTGTTGTTTCATTTTGTTGTTGTTTGTGTGTGTGTGCTTGTTTGTTTGCTCTCTTCTTCGCCCCTTTTACAAGCTTCTTCCCTCTTTCATACCTACTCTCTTCTCTCTCTCTTTCCTCTTTTCTTTTCTTTGTCTTAAATCAATTTCATATCATTATTCAATACTCTACACTGGTTACTAGAATCTTCCTATATATTCATTATCTCTCATGCCTACTATATATTACCTTACTACATTCAAACTCTCATTCTACTCAATCCTAACTGCCACTTTGCCCTATTCTTGCATCCATTACTCCAGTTCCTTCCTCCTCACTCAACTTTTACCATTGAATACAACCCAACTTTCTCTTGTATATAACCAGCTGACACCTACAGAGTGAGAAAAAGCAACAAAGATACAAACTGAAGAAATCAGAAATCATGAGAGGGAAAAAGAGCAAGGAAGCAATGAGATCCCACAATAACAGAACCCACCAACACAGAATTGCAGATATTGCCAGAAGGACAATTAAAAACTTTAATAGTAGAAATGATATACGATTTCCAGAAATAATTTAGAGAGAGCCTGAAAGAAATGAAGGAACAAATAAACAAAGAATCTGACACCCTGAACAGGAATCAGAAAGAAGCTCTGAAGGAAGTGAAGGATACAATAATTGAAGTGAAGGCATCAATATAAACTATAAACAGTAGACTAGACCACATGAAAAATAGAATCTCATTCTTAGAAGATGACCACTCCAAAAATGAAAGCGTAGTATATAATTTAGAAAAAAACAATTAAACAGCATGAATTGGACATTGAAGAGATATGGACCAGTTTTAAAAGAGCTAACCTGAGAATAATAGGCATAGAAGGGGAATAGAAGCTGAAACCAAAGGAATCAATAATCTTTTCAAAGAAGTAATACCATAAAATTTTCCAAAAATAGAAAAAGAGGTCAACACACAAGTACAGGAACCATATAGAACCCCCTTTAGACAAAATCAGAGAAAAGGTTCACCATGCCACACATTAATCAAATTGACAAATGTAGAGGCCAAGGAGAGAATCTTAAAGGCAATGAAATTAAAAGATCAGATGACACTCAGAGGCACATCAACAAGAATCACTCCAGACTTTCCAAACCAAGTCATGAAATCCAGGAAGGCTTGGAGTGGCATATTCCAAACTCTGAAAGAAAACAACTTCCAGCCAAGACTATTCTACCTGGCAAAAATATCTCTCAATTTTGATGAGGAAATAAAAAACCTTCCACTACAAACACAAGCTGAATGAACTTATGTCTTCCAAACCAGCACTAGAGAAAATACTCAGATTAATTACAAAGAATTAATAAGTATATACCAGAACCAGAGAAACAATAACTTCCATCAAACAAACAACTAAGCAAAGAAGAGAAAACACTACCTCAAACAAAAGTTAAAATTCAAAATGTTAGAAATTTAAAAATCATCTCTCAATAATCATGGTGAATATAGATGGCCTCAACTTCTCAATAAAAAGACATAAGGTGGAAAAATGGATTAAACATCTTAATCCATCTATATGCTGCCTGCAAGAAACACACCTTATAAATAAAGATACAAACTAAAGGTGAAAGGCTGGACCAAGGTGATCATCCTAATATAACTTGAAGACAAGTAGGAATATCAACTATGATATCATATAAACCAGACTTCAAGCCTAAACTTATCACAAGAGACAAAGAAGGTAATTTTTTAGTGGTAAAAGGAACAATCCAGCTAGAGAATATAATGATAGTCAACATTTATGCCCCAAACATAGACCCAACCACTTTCATAAAACAAACTCTTTGTGACATTAATTCTCACAAAGCTCCCAATACAATAATATTGGGAGACTTCAACACTCCTCTCACACCACTAAACTGATCATCTAGACAAAAGGTCAGTAAAGATGCCTCAGACCTAAAGAACACCATAAACCAAATGGACCTATTAGATCCATACAGAATGTTCCACCCAAATATAGCTAAACTCACATTTTTTTCAGTTGCTCATAGAACCTTCTCCAAACTAAACCACATCCTAGGCCACAAAGCAAGCACTAGCAAACTAAAAAAAATGACATAATTCCCTGTATCTTTTCAGTTCATAATGGAATGAAACTAGAAATCAACTATAAGAAGACCCAGAGAAACCACATAAACACATGGAAACTGAAAACCACACTGCTAAATGAGAAATGGATCAAAAAAGCAATAATGGGAGGAATCAAGAAATTCCTAGAAACAAATTCAAATGGAGACACAACACATCAAAACCTCTGGGACACCTTGAAGACAGTTCTAAGAGAAAAATTCATAGCACTGAGTGCTCATATAAGAAGAACAAAAAAATCACAAAATAAATAACCTAATGACACACCTCAAAGCCCTTGAAAAATAGGAACAATCCAACCCCAAAGCTAGTAGAAGATAGAAAATTATTAAAATTTGAGAAGAAATCAATGAAGTAGAGAATAAAAAAACCACACAAAAAATCAACAAAACTAAAAGCTGCTCTCTTGAAAAACAAAAAAAGATAGATAAACCACTAGCCAACCTAACTAAAAGAAAGAGAAAATAAACACAAATTTCTAAAATAAGAAACGAAGAAGGTAATATTACCGGTGACAGCATGGATATACAGAGGACTATCAGAAACTACTTTGAAAAGCTACACTTCAACAAAATGGAAAACCTAGAAGAAATTGACAAATTTCTAGACACATACAACCTTCCTAAGTTGAATCAAGAAAATGTAGAAAATTTAAACTGACCAATAACAATCAAAAAGCAAAAAAAGAGCCTACCATTAAAGAAAAGCCCAGGACCAGATGGTTTCCCAAATGAATTTTATAAAACCTTTATAGAAGAGCTAATCCCAATACTCTTCAATTTATTCCATGAAACAGAAAGAGATGGGACTCTTCCAATACATTCTATGAAGCCAACATCACATTAATACCAAAACCCAGTTCAAGGAAAAAAAAAAAAAAAAAAAAAAACAACACTACAGGCCTATATCACTGATGAACTTAAATGCACACATTCAAAACCACATCAAGAAAATTATACACCATGACCATTTTGGGTTCATCCCAGGAATGAAATACTGGTTCAACATATGAAAAACAATCCATGTAATTCACCACATAAATAGAAGAAGCAAGAGAAAGCTTTTGGGTGGACTATGTTTGACACATGATAACACCTTTTTTATTTCTTTAAGTAGTACTGGGGATTGAACCCAGGCCACCAAGCCACACTCCCAGCCCTATTTTATTTTTTATTTTGAAACAAGGTCTTACTAAGTTGTTGAGAGTCTCTCTAAATTGCTGAGGCTGACCTGAAGCCTGCAATTCTTCTATCTCAGCCTCCCCGGTACTGGAATTATAAGCATGTGCCACCATTCCCAGTGAACAATGACATCTTGAGACTACCCTGCTCTCTTCCTTGACCACCTGCCTCTTTGTTGATTATTACATCACAGCATCCCATATTTTCTGGTTTATATGTACAAGCCAGCACTCCGCCAAATATTACACAAACACTATTTCATTGACATCGTATAAAAACACTAGGAAGTAAGTACAATTTTACAAATAAGGCAACTAAGACTCAATGAAGTGACCTTGTTAACCTCATCTCAAAATGGTTTGGGGTTGGTCTTGAACTTGCGAGCCTCCTCTGTTATCCTCCCAACTACTAGGATTGCAGGCATGTACCACCACACCCAGCAAAAAATGATCTGAATTTCTTTCTCTAAATTCACATTATACTTTTTGTCTGCATTATCCAGAATTGGTCATTTGGGCCCAGTCTCCCAGACTGAATTTACTGGGTGGTTAACCCAGGCAGATGGGATGTGGATGGAGAAGGTGGGTCCCTGAGGGTGTGGCTTTAAGTACTGTGGTTTTGTCTTTTAATCTTCTTACTTGCTTGTTCTCTTGCTTTCAGCCTCCATGATGTCAGAACAGAGCTCTTGCTATCTCCCTCTCTCACTTCCTGCTGATATGCCTTGAAATCCACAGACCCTGGCCTCACATGAACTGAACTCTGAAATCTCCAAAAACTCTGAGCAAACAAATCTTCCTTCCTCTTGTGTGTTCAGTTGTTTTAAGAATGCTTACTGAAACAGAAATTGGTATCAGAGAAGTAGGGTCACGGCTATATCTAAGTCTAACCCTGCATTTTGTGAGTCTTTGGAATTGGTTTGTGAAAGGAAGTTGGAAGGGCCAGGATGCTGATAGAAAGGTTAAAAGTAGAGACTGTGCTTAGGAGATTTTGGAGGGCAAAGAGGATTCCACAGGAAAATGGAGTAGCAACCACATGTGTTACACTGGCAAGGAATTTATCGTCATTTTGCCCATGTCCTGAAACTTTGTGTGAGGTTGAATTTAAAGATGATGGACCAATTAAGCTGGCAGAGGAGATCTCAAAACAGCAAAGTATCCAAACTGCATTATACTTATATTGATGTTCAGCGAATTGCACACTGAATTTCAAGAGCTAAATTTAAAGCAGAGACTTTATGGATTTGCGGTTTGACCAGAAAGGTATGTGTAAAGCTGAGGCCAGAGAAATATTGTTAAGGAAAGTAAGATGACTGAAGGGAGGTCTGATGTATTGTATAGGAACAAAGAAAGGAATGTAGGCAGGGCAGTTCAAGCCCAAGTGCAGAACCATGGAATCAAAGGCCCAACCGTGGTGGCTATGGTTGAAAAGGGCCTGGCAGCAGCCAAGATTAAAACAAGCCTGGTGGCAGCTCTGATTATAAAGGCTCATCAGCAATGACTAAAAAGGGGGTGGCTAAAAACTCTAGCTTGCAGGTCGGTTAAGTAAATTCATAAAAGGCTCTTTAACAACTGATTCATTTTAGCTTTACATTGAAATATCTGTTGACTATTATTTCTATAGTGGTTATCAGAACCTAAAAATGCTGTGAATCTATTAGCCTTTATCCACCATAGCCAAGCTGATCATCACAATTTAGGTCAATCACAGTCCAAAGTAGGACCAGCCCCTGCTTCCAGCTCAGTGTGAGAGGAGATATCAATACACTGCTGGGATCCAGCTTTGGCCAAACAACAGCTTCAGAGCAGAATCCAAGACCCTTGTCAGAAACTCTTCAGTTAGGTATAAAAGAGCACCGTGGTTATCCTGGGATTCATTTTGACCCATGTGTCATGGTTTAGAATGATCTAGAATCTACTAGTATCAACCAAGAAGCCTTCAGAAGTTTTCAGATCAAAATATTGCTGAGGAATCCTGGCTCCTTCACACACTCACTGTGTGACTGGATTAACTACATTTTCTTACTTTCTGTGTTAATTGATGCTCTGGTACCTGGGGCCTCACAGATAGGGAAAGATCGCCCCTCCAAGCACAAACCAACTCACCCAAAGCCCACACTTCAAATGACCTCCTCTCTCAGGTGCTTACACCTCAGGAGGAAATATTCTCCTGTCCAAAGCCTCCCACGCTGGGTACCAGAAAGTTATGAGGGCAGTGCCTACTCCTTGGAGCCTGCTCAATTTGTCCAAACCAGCCAATCACAAGTCAGCCTCCCTGGCCTCACTTACTCCTTCTTGAAAATAATAAGAACAATAAGAACTCCTCACCATGCTTTCTTTCTTCCTCCCTCTGTCTCCTGACCAACTCTGGTACTTCCCCATGTGACCTGCATGACATGACATGACATCCCTCCTATTTCTAGGAGTAAAAACTTCTTCTTTGAAATGGATGCGCTGTGGTGCATGTCTGTCCAGCTACCGCAGAGGCTGAGGCAGGAGGATCGCTTGAGCCCAAGAGTTCAGGGCCAGCCTGGGCAACATAGCGAGGCCTCATCTCAAAAGACTTCTTCTTTCACGTCTGCATGTCTTACCATAATTGGCTGAAACAAATCCGAGGTACATTTAAAACTGTAACCGGGAGGAGTTCTTAACTTCCCTGTGACTTGGCCTCCACATGTTTACAATGAAAGTACTTATTACCTGCCTCAGTAAAACTGAGTGGAGAAATTAGTGAAACTAATGCTCAGTACATCCAGTACATTCAATAAACAGCTGTTAGCTATTATTACTGTGATTAGTGCTAAGTCATAAAAACAGTTATTCTAAAACCAGCACTTGTTCCGGTCCGCATTCTTACAGCTATAATCTAAACACTTGACCACATAACTTAGAGGAAACATTTATTCTCTTATGGTTTCAGGTTCATGTGAGGCTGGGGACCGCGAATCTCAAGGCATGCAGTAGAGGCAGAGAGAGGGGGCGCGCATGGGCTGCGCTCCTCATATCACGGAGGCCAGAGCAAGAGAAAGGGAGCAGGGGGAGGAAGAGGCATGTATAATCCCCCAGACCACACCCCAGGGACCTACCTTCTCCCACCACACCCAGATAAATCCATTAGAATGGATTTGTCCACTGCTGAGACCCTCATGACTCAACTACATCAACCCTGCATGTTAATAAGTGAGCTCTCTTCAGGGGACACTCATACCTAACTATAAGAGCACTCGAAACCAGTATATATTATAAACTATGGTTCACTTTTAGCTTTGACATCCATGGGTTTAGCATCCATAGTTCTAGCTACATGTGAGAAAGACTGGAGGAATTTCAGAATGTTCGTGTGTGTGTGTGTGTGTGTGTGTGTGTGTGTGTGTGTGTTGCTGGGGATTGAACCCAGAGACACTTTACCTCTGATATATAACCCCCGCCCTTTTTATTTTGTTTTGAAACAGGGTCTTGCTAGGTTGCTAAGAGTTTCACTATATTACTGAATCTGGCCTCAAACTTGCAATC
This sequence comes from Graphiurus murinus, assembly GCA_004027655.1. Classification (NCBI taxonomy): domain Eukaryota; kingdom Metazoa; phylum Chordata; class Mammalia; order Rodentia; family Gliridae; genus Graphiurus; species Graphiurus murinus. The sequence goes on along the minus strand of PVLC010008161.1, from coordinate 36,585 downwards.
CTTCTGTCTCAGCCTCCCAGGTACCAGGATTACAGGCATGGGCCACCACACCTAGCTTTGTAACATCTTAATAACATCTAGTTTTTCAAAGGAAGGAATTAAAATGAACACAATGTGAGCAGGGGTTTAGCAAGTGGTCCTGGACAATGGCCCAAAATCTGTAGCTAACATGGCTTCCATCAGTCAAACCAATGAATGATTCTCATTATGTAATAAAACTTTTTTAAATTTTCCTTGGAAAATGCCCTCCTACTTTCTGTCCCCCCACCCCCAGCCAGCACCAGCCAAGTTGGCTGATGATATAAGAAAAGATTAAGTGAATAAATTGAAGAAAGAACTGCTTTGGAAGCCAGAAAAAATGAGTTTGGGGTAAATTAAAAAGCACAAATATTGAATTCAGCAAAAGCTTGGATATGTGATGTAAAGTTCACCACATGCTCTATATAAAAACAAGAAAAAGTCATTCTTCAGACTGAAGGAGCATGCCAATCTAGTGATCTAGCACAAAAAAAAAAAAAAACTTATATACAAGAAATCAAACCCTACTAAAAATAAAGGAGAGGTCAACTTATGGAATGAAAAATGCATAAAAACCAGATGACTCAGGTTAAATGTGCTTAGAGAGAAGGCAAGAAACTCGTAAAATAAATAGATTCCAGATAAGTAATAGAAAGCCAGGGCACTGGACTGACCTTCGAGAGAAACAAAAATAGATTTTAAAGTGTTAACAAAACATTTTTTCCCAGAACATGAAGTAAACATTAGACCCAGCATCAACTTTGCATATCACTCTACAAGTGTTTTCTCTAGTACCAGAGAACCTATTTATTACATTGTATATTGCAAAAGAAAAAAAAATATTCAGCATAAAATTTTTTTAAAATCACAATCATTCAATCCAGGGTATTACTTATTTAAAAGGAGTCAACTTTAAGTTTTAAAATATATGGGAAATGAAATTTTTTATCTTAAAATCATTCTTTTTCCTATTATTAGCAAAGCATTTTAGTTCTGGAATACAGAATTTCACTATGTGATATGAGGTAGAGCGCTGGTTATGACATCGCCACAGGTTTCCTGCTCAGACAAGTAAAAGCTGAAGAATCAGGTAGAATTGGAAGATAGAGAATCGGAAAGATAGGGACTCAAGCAGTGTATTTCTGAGGCCATAAAGAGGAAGTTATGGCCCACAGACCACCCTCCTGGGCCACAACCTGATAGAAATCCATGCCCTCCCCCAACCAAGTCCCCAAATTCCATGCCTGGCTAGTTAGAATGCCACTACCTTCACCAAAAAAGTACCTAAATTTTGCACCTGGCTAGTTACAAATTCACTACCCACCCCCCAAAATAGTTCCCAGATCCCGTGCTTAGATAGTTAGATAAACCAGAGGTCACATTTGTAGTTTTTGGTGACTTAAGCACAGCACGCCAGAGATCCTGAAATTGGCAAGTGCCACTGAGAGGCACAAGGAACTTCTGAAAACAATGTACTCACTAAAAAATTATCTTATTGTGTTTTACTTTTTTAAAAAGAGGGTACAATAGTGACTACCATTAAATATAAACAGAACACCTGTCAAAGATTGTATCGAATTCATTAATTAATGAGAAAACTAGAAAGATGTTACAAGTGGCTCAAAGGAGAATTCAAAGAACACACACAAGCCAGCCATGGGGCGCACACTTGTCATCCCAGTACTTGGGAGGCTGAGACAGGAGAATCGCAAGTTCACAGCCAGTCTCAGCTACTTAGTGAGGCCCTCTGCAACTTAGTGAGATTCTGTTTCAAAATAAAGAATAAAAAATAGGGCTGGGGTGTAGCTCAGAGGCAGAATGCAGCTGCGTTCCATCCCTAGTACCCCCCCCCCAAAAAGAATATAGGCACACACACACACACACACACACACACACACACACACACACTGCAATAAATCTGCCACTATATATAGAATACAATAAATTTACAAATAAAATGGATCCATGCATAGGGCCATGTAAGATGACATTCCTTCTGCAAGATAGTTAATCTGCATTCCTGTGGACAAGGATTATTTGTGCCACAATCAGTGTCTTTACAATTTATAGAACTGTAAAGTAGCTCAAAGGCCATTGCAGAAATCAGATGCACAAGCAGGCTCTCGACTTTGCCTGATTTTGAAATCCAGACACTCAATAATCTTTTCATCCAGTTTGATCTTGTACACTGATTGGAAAAGGACTAAGCTTCAGAGGAAAAAAAAAAAAAAAACTAAGCATCTGCAGAGACCTTACTCCCAGAGGAAACGGTATTTCACAGTCACTAGAAATAGAAGTCAAGAGAAGGGCCAGGAGCAGGGGCCGGCAGCCCTCGATGGACGCCCGGTCATCTGGGTGAGAGGAGGGACCAGCCAGGGGAGCCAGGGAGGAGCAGGGGGTGACAAAGGCCTTTCTCCTCTCTTTGGGGCATCCGGAGCTTCTGAACACAGACCTAACCCTGGGAAGGAGGGATGAGAAGATCCCTGCAAGGCAGAAAGAGAACTCTGCCTTCACGTGGCCAAATACACCTCGATGTGGTTAGTTGTGAAAAGCAGAAGAGATAGAAACTGCTGGATACAGAGCAGGCAGCAAGAGTTCCCCCGAGTCATTTTTGTGCCCCATTTATTACTCATTTAGTCATTCATGCATGCATACATGCATGCATTCATTCATTCAAATACTTGTTGAAGATTATTCCATGTAAGAATGCCGGGCCTTGCAGAAGAACAAAATAGAGAGTCCAGGCACGTGTTCAAAGTGATTTAAGGTGCAAATGGCATGCAAAACAAATGAACAAACTATTTGAACATCATAGTGTTTTGAACGCTAATACAAGTAAGTACAGGAAATGTCCTGACCCATTTTTTGGGGGGGAGGGATCACAGAATCTTTCTGGAAGAGCAATTCTCACAGCTATCTGAAGAATGGGTTTTTTACTCAGTAATTTCTAGATTAAAAACTCATCAACATTTTTGTTTTTAATGCAGCCCAGGGGATTGAACCCAGGAGTGCTCTATCACTGAGATGCACCTCCAGCCTTTTTAAATTTTTTTTTAATTTATGTATTTATTTATTTATTTGTTTGTTTGTTTGTTTTTACAATATGAAGGATTGAATCCCTGAGCTATATCCCTACCCCTAGTGTGTGTGTGTGTGTGTGTGTGTGTGTGTGTGTGTGTGTGTGTGTGTGTGTGACACTGGTGATGGAAACCAAGGGTATTCTATCTTTGAGCTACTCCTCCAATCCTATTTTATTTTTATTTGAAAACAGGGTCTCACTAGGTTGATGAAAGTCTCACTACTTACTGAGACTGTCTTTGAACCTGAAATTCTCCTGTCTCAGCCTCCCACGTGCTGGGATTATAGGTGTTGCCACCTCCCCATCTCCCAACTCTATTTTTTTGTTTGTTTTGAGACAGGATCTCCCGAAGTTGCTGAGGGCTGACCACAAACTTCTGATCCTCTTGCCTCAGCCTCCCAGGTTACCTGGGATTATAGGTGTGACCACTGCACCTGGCTAAAACCAATGAACTTTGACCTGAATAAAGGTATACCCAGGGAAAAGCAGCTGACAAAAAAACAGTGCTATGCCAACATCAGCAAGAAAATCCAACACAAATACAGCATTTCCAAATTTAGTCAAACAGAGGCATTGAGTCAGGCCAACTTAAAACATGCACAGAATTTAATCATTCCAAGGAGCTGAGTATGGTCTCTTATCTACTAATCTAAAATTAAATTTCCCATTTAGCTTTGTCATAGAAACTAATTATTTATAGACGTTCAGAAAAGGAAGACAAAAAGCAAAAAGCTTAAACCCAGGTCATACATAGTTCCTAAAACCAGAAGCAGTAAGAAGAAGGCGACATCTAATGGTTGCTTTGCTTCAAAACACCTCCAGTTCCACCCTCGAACTCAGAAATAGGAAAGAGAAACTTTGACATAAACCATCAAAGATAACCTCAGAAGTCATGCTAAAAAAGTCAAAAATGTCATCCAGTCCTCTGGGAAAAAGAGTCTGATGTTAATGTCATGCTGGACCGCAGAAACATTTGATGAGCGCACATTCCAAAGATGTGCCATGAACAGCTTAAATGCTATTCGTCTCTTCATCAGATAAAGAACATGACACAGACGGGCCAGACCCTGTTTCAATGCCTCTTATATTAACTCATTTAAAGATACTTTTTCACAATTCACAGTATCTCCACAAATGAATAAGCGATAAATTCTATTAAAACCCTTAAGCATAAAGTAGAGATGAATTGGCGTTGTGAAAATCCAAGACTACTAAATTAATTTAACTGCTTCTTAGAACAGAACTGCAAAGGAGCTTGAAAGGTCAGAGTTTATTGCATTCCTCCAGAGTTGCTGAGCGTCTCTTCCATGAGAGGAAACACAGCTTTTTTTTACTTATTTCTTAATCCTGTCTAGCTTGCTCTTTGCTGTCTTGTCCTTCTCATCTGCAAAAACCAGGTTTTCCAAACTTTTTTCTTCCATAACCAAAATTTGCTGGTACTTCGAGGATTCATAGGTAAACTGCTGGGGTTAACCCTTTCCAAGCATCTTCCTTCTGGTTCTAGACACAGCTACCAAGTGAGCAGCGCTTCTAGCTTAAGCTTAGGATAGGAATAAGAACCACAACACAGCTTTCTTCTACAATGAGTTATCTTCAGATAAACAGTAAATTATAAACCTTAATCTATACGGCCCATTAAAGAAAGATTTTTAGATAGCTCCTAAATTGAAATATAGTTTTATGTCTCATAAAATTATAGAAATCATATTTGTTCTTGCCTACAGTTCTATTAGTCAATGACTTGCATGAAGTTTCTTGTCCTTTTTGTATCTTTTATGTGAATTGTTATTTTAACTGTATATACTTATGGGGCACAGTATAATAATTTGATACATGTATACAATGTGTAAAGATCAAATCAAGGTAGTTAGCATTTCCCTCTCCTTAAATAGTTTTCAATTTAATTTAAATTTATGTTTTTATCTGAGACATAAAAATGTTGAAAATGTACGTATTTATGGAGTCTCTTGTGATGTTTCAGTACATGTATACATGTGTCATGTTTAAATAAAATTAAACATATCCATCTCCTCAAACACTTACCATTTCTTTATGGCAAAAACATTCAAAATCCTTTCTTTTAGCTTTTCAAAATATATGGTACAAAATTATTGTCCACAGTAAGCCTCCTGTATGATGGTTTTCCTCCTCCATCTAACTAGAAGCTTCAGGGAATTTGTTTGTTTGTTTGTTTGTTTGATAATAACCACCCTGTTATGTTACGTCAGATACAGGCTATCCCCAGCAGAGCTCAGCGTTGATATATTTAAGTCAGGAGGGTTTAGTCTCATCAGTAGATGAATGCATTATTTTTCTGGGTGGTAATCTAGATGGACCTGCGGAATGTAAGGTTGGAGGGTTGGTGACTGTGTTTGTGGGCTTGGGGGTTGTGCTGGGTCTTTGAATCCCTTTGCTTGCTTGTGCTCTACTTCCAGGCTTCATGATGTGAGATCAGAGATATTCTCTCTCTCTCTCTCTCTCTCTCTCTCTCTCTCTCTCTCTCTCTCTCTCTCTATCTCTCTCTCTCCTTCCTGCTGCCATAACCCAAGCTTCAGACCTCATGGACTGAACCCAGAATCTCCAAAAATCTGTGAACCAATAAATCTTCCTTCCTCTAACTTGTGTGGTCAGTCATTTCGGGTTATAGCAACAAGAATATTGACCAAGTCACATTCCTCTGCATCTTATAAAAGAGACATTATTTCTTAGGGACTCGTCGTTTCTTCTGACATATCCTTTGCTGTCACACAAAATGTTCCTCTTCATGTTTCTGGAAGGCCAGCAGGGTGGGGAATGGGGGTTCACCAATCTCCTGCCTTTGGAATATATCTGCTATACACAGAAGCTTTCTCTGCCTTCCTTTCTGTAATAATCAGGACAGAAAACTGTACACCACTTAATTGCCAGAGCATGCAAAACTCTTTGCTGACATTTCTCCAATTAAAAAAGGGGCTCTTCTAGGAACCGAATTGGAACCGAATTCCTAGAATTCGGTTCAATCTTCTTTCCTTAAAATTTGAATATTTTATATATACTGCATTTGGCAGACACTACCCAAAAATTATCAGTTAACCAAGATGGTGATCATCGGCTCCCGGCAAAATCTCTTAGAACTGATTGTTCAGACCTGGAACCCAATGAGCATAGAGAATCCAATGGCTTCACTGCCAAATGGACAAATACCCCAGCCAGGAGAATTTACTGGTGACTTCTAGGAACATGGAAAGAAAGAATTTGAGGGGCTTTTTCCCCCTCTAATTTTTCTCAAAAAGGGTGAACTGTAAAAGAAAAAGTACATCTCATTCTGCCTGTTAAGAGGAAAGATTGTTGCAGTCAAGTCTCAAACTCTGGAAAAAATAACATAGCGCTGATTTTAAAAAAGAAAAACCAAAGATGTACCCTACAAAGTTCTTCCCTCATAATCCCCAAATTTTCACCCTGGCCCCACAATGCCCCCTTCTCAGCATCTCCCCCAAAAGACCCCCTGAACCTTTCTCAGGAAGCACCATCTCCCACCATACCCAGGCTTTGTTCTGCTGCATACGAGCAGAACAAATTAGGTCCTCAATAAATGTTCCTCAAGTTAATTTGCTGGTTAATTACAATATGGAGATAAGTGAAAAGTTAGAGAAACACAACTTGTTTCTCTGGCTACAGTCAGCCTGTGCATATAGTAACTTTGATTTTGTGGCTATATTTCCAGAGTTGTGGAGAGGAGACAATAATGTTAAATCAAATGAACGGAGCCAGGCATGTGACAGGGAGACGGGGGTGACAGTGGCCGTGATATTTCTCCCAGGACACTAGATGGTTAGGGCAGAAGAGACTTTAACAAGGCAACAACTCTCCTGGTTACTAGAGCCTGGGTTTTCACATCTGTGAAACAAAACTCTCAGTCTAAGTGACATCTTAAATGCTGACATGACTTTTCCACAGAATTTAGGCTGAAATCAAGAAAGTGGCTGTAGGAGGGGGGGTGTGTTCTGGTGTAGTCAAGAGGGAAATCTAACTCACAGAAGCATGCAGAGTGAGTATGCTTTTCATGAGAAAAGAATGAGACACTAATTCCCAAGGATTTTCTCTTCATCCAGCATGACCTAGAGGAAGGAAGATCATTGGAGGCATGGGGCAGAAAGAAAATCTGTAGATGAGGCAAAAAAAAAAAAAAAAAGACAGGACTTTTCAGCAGCTGCCACAGAGGTGATTTCTCAAATGAGCAAGAGGCTGCTCAAACTCTCTCTGCTAAAACCACCAGTGTCGTTTCTCTCCGATCGGGTGGCAAACGGATCCCTGGTCCTTGTCAATGTAGAGAACCCTGTGATACTGTGTCCCTGAGGTGAGAAAGAAAGCAAACAGTGTTTTGAAAGCAGTAATTACGTAGTCACCTGGCCCTGGTCTAGCAGTTTTGTGGTGTTGTCTTTTGTTTTGTTATGTTTGTTTTTATTGTCATTTAACTAATTTTTACTGGAGCATTATGGTTGTTCTTAATAGTGGGGTTCACTATAACATATTCATGCACGCACATTAAAAAATTGGATTAATTTCGTTTCCAAGAACCTCTTCTTCCCTCTTCTCCTCCCTCCCTCCATTCCCTTCCTCTCCTCTACTGATCTCCCTTCTATTTTCATGTGATAAATCCCTTTTTTCTTTCCTATTTTCTTTCTATCTTCCATGTAGGAGAGAAAACATATGACCCTTGACTTTCTGAGACTGGCTGATATCACTTAGCATGATAATCTCCAGTGCCATCCATCTTCCTGCAAATGACATAATTTTGTGCTTCTTTATGGCTCAATACAACTCTACTGTGTGTATATTCCACATTTTCTTTACCCATTCATCTATTGACAGACACGTAGGCTGGTCCTGTAATTTGGCTATTGTGAGCTTTACTGCTCTAAACCTGGATATGCGTGTATCACAATAGTATTCCGATTTTAATTCTTTTGCAAATTTATCGAGGAGTGGTCGCCAGGGTACACGGCAGTTCCATTCCTCGTGTTTTGAGGAGCCTCCATACTAATCTCCACAGTGGTTGTACTAATTTACACTCCCAAGAGCAGCATGTAAGTGTTCCCTTCTCCCCACATCCTGACCATTAGCGGAATGTGAAAGAAATTGTGCAGATGTGCCTTATCAACGAGCACACTACGAAGGGCCTGCTTACAATCTACTGCACCAGTGTGCTAACATTTTATGGATGCTGGGGCATCAGATTCCCAGGTCACAGGCAGAGGTCAGGTTAGTACTCACCACAATTGTAGTAGCCAGAGTATCCCTATTTGCGCCAAGTTCTCTATGTTCCAAAACCCACAAGGAAATTGATGCAAAGAGAGCTGGATGGTGCTGTATTCAAGTGAGTCATGTTCCAGCAAAAAAACCCTGAACTTAGGGAACCTGAATATTTTATCATTGGAAATAAGCAAGCCTGACTTCTGCCCCAGCAAAAGACATTCTCCATTCTATTGAATATCACAGATGCTGACCCTTCCCTCTAGAGGGAGACCCTGCCTGTTTGCCAGGGTGCATTAGTTATCTATTGCTATGGTAACAAATTCCTGCAAACTTGGTGACTTAACCAATAAAATGTTATCATCACAATGCTTTAGAGGTGAGAAGTCCAAATTAGGCCTCACTGCACTAACATTAAGGTGTGGGCAAGGCCGCATGCCTTCAGGAGGTTGTAGAGGAGAATCCACTTCTTTGACTTTTCAAGGAAAAGAACACACACACACACACACACACACACACACACACACACACACACGACGGGACCTGGATCACGAGGCTGTCTTGGCTGACATAGATTAAAATGGCTACATAATTCCATGTATCCCTGGAAAGAGAAATTTTCCTGAAATCTTTTTAGCGGAATTGTCCTGGTTTAATCAGAGCCCAAGCGTGTAATTAGCCATCGTCCAGTTGAGGGATCAAAGGACTCATGCAAGAAACAGAGCAGGACAAATGGTCCAGCAGGGCTGGTGTGGAGGCCACGGCCGGAGCAAGAGCCCTTTGATACATCACCCTAGTGCTAAGGAATCATGTGCGTCAGGAAATTCTTCATACTTAACCTTAAGTCTTACTAGCTACAGCTTCAACCCATCCCCTCTTAATCTGTCCACAGGGATACCTCTTCCGAAAGATCTTTTGCATCTTCCAGAGAGGAAAAGATAAAAGACTCTCATGAGACTCTCCCCAGTAAATGGTTCAGAAAGGAAATTTCCCTGCTGTTCTTATACCAAAGCCATGAAGAAAAACAAAATAAAAAAAAAAAGATTATTTGGAAAATTTTAGTTTTCCAATAAAGATAACTTCTATCCATGCTAAGTTATTCCCAGAGAACTGAGCTGGAAAGTGTTTGACACTTTCAGAGAAACATTTCTATTTTCTATTTTACTGATAATATTAAAATAGAAGTTACAACTGTAGCAGCCAGGTAAGATAGATGTTGAAGGTGGTATGAGACCATATGCAGAGTTTACAAAGGAACTGACCCCAACCCCTTCACCTCTTGAAATCCTGCAGCAACATCAAGGTTGTAAGATATCAGATCTGGCTGGGGATTCGTGGGATAGATTTATGTGGAGGTAGCTGCAGTTGCTTCATGAATTTTAAGTCTTTGGCGTCTCAGGAGAAGTTGGGAGAAGCCTAACCCTATCTCATGGCAAGACAGAGCTTCGGGAAGATGACTCTGAGGGTAAGCCACCCTCCTCGCTGAGGAAAGTGGGTTAAAAAAGAGTTTGGAGCTGGAGGTGTAGCTCAGTAGTGGAGCGCTTGCCTAGAATGTGCAAGCTCTTGGGTTCTATCCCCAGCACTGCAAAAAAAAAAAAAGAAGTTTGGTAGCCCATGCCTATAATCCCAGTACTTAGGAGACTAAGATAGGAGGATCACAAGTTAGCGAGACCCTGTTTCAAAGTAAAAGGGCTGGGGTATGCCTCAAAGGTAGAACGCCCACAGGTTCAATCCCCAGAACCAAAAAAAAAGAGTTTTTCCATGCTGGGATCAAGCTTCATTTCTATAGTTTGTCTGTGGTAGGGATGCTTTTCCTGTAGACTAAGGTCACCAGGGGACTAAGGTACCATGGGTGGTGTGTCAGTCGTGTGCTATCAAGGGTACTTGCATCTGATGTTGGGGGAGGATGTTTGCTTGTTTGTTTGTTTTGCTGTTTTTTTCTGTACTAGAGATTGAACCCAGGGACTTTCTACCTCTGAGCTACACCCTATTTTTCATTCTTTATTTTGAAACAGGGTCTCACTAAGTAGCTGAGGCTGGCCTGGAACCCGGATCCTCCTGTCTTGGCCTCCCAAGTATTAGGATTACAAGCATGCTCCATCACACCCAGCTCTGGGAGGAGGTTTTAATGATGACTTTTCATTTTCTGGCGGTCAACAGAGGGCTTATTCTAAGAAACTTGTACTTCTTACAATTTCCCAGTAGGTAGAAGCTCGGGGCCTAACGACACAAACACCTGACAGACACAAAGCACCATGTGGACAGCCCTGGCTCTGTGGGTCTCATGTGTGCAGGGGACGAGGAGCCAGCACAGGGGCTGCCTTGGATCCCGCCCAGCAGGGCCCTGGGAGAGGCCAGAGAGACCTCAGCAAACAGATGCAGACGAGGGCCACCAGAGAGCCAGAGTCCTCAGATGGAATGGGCAAGGGTGTCCAAGTGGAATGAGGGAACCACTGGTGTCCACCGATCAAAAGAAAGCATCCCAGGAGAGAAAGGGCTCACTTTAAATATTGACAAACTTGGGAGGCTGAGACAGGAGGATCGCAGCTCACAGTTACTTCTCATCCAATTTATAAAGAAAGGTTTACCTCTCACCCAGATCAAATTTAAAATGGTTCTGGGACAAAGCAGAGATAATTTGATGATTCCTTTAACCAAGGCCGACAAAATCTTCATATAGATGCTCCTCAATTAATCTAATTAAAAGGTGCATTTCCTATATATTTAAAATAATTATTAGCCCAGAGTGGCAGTGCATGCCTATAATACTTGGGAGGCTGAGATAGGAAAATTGCAGGTTCATGGTCAGCCTCAGCTACTTGGTGAGGCCTTCCACAACTTAGAGAGCCTGTTTCAAAATAAAGAAGAAAAAGATAGGGCTGGAGGTGTAACTCTGAGGTAGAATTACCCTGGGTTCAGTCCCCAGTCCCACAAAATAAATAAATAAATAAATGTTATTGTTATTATTATTATTATTATTATTATTATTATTATTGGTATCAAATGTTTTAATTGATTTGTGTCATTTTTAGAACACTAATATAGTTCAATGCCAAAGAAATATTTTAATATTAATAACCTTATTGTCTCAAAACCATTATGTGAAATTTATCTTCAATTTTATTTATTTATTTATTTACTTTGTGTGTGTGTGTGTGTGTGTGTGTGTGTGTGTGTGTATGTGTGTGTTACTGGGGATGGAACCCAGAGGCATTCTACTTCTGGGCTATACCCCAGCCCTGTTTTATTTTTTGTTTGGAGACAGGGTCTCGTTAGGTTGATGAGAGTCTCACTACTTGCTGAGGCTGTCCTTGAACCTGCAATCCTCCTGTCTCAGCCTCCCAAGTACTGGGATTACAGGCAGCGCTACCATGCCTGGTTCAATTTTACATTTTTGTTGTTGTTGCAGTTTAGCTGACTTGGGGAACAAATCAAGAGGAGAGAGAGGTTTTAAGGAATTGGCTTGTGTGGCATGGCAAGTCTAAAATCTGTTGAAATAATTAACTGGGATGACATTAGGCTGAGGAAACCCCAATGCCCTGGATTCCTATGTTGGCAAACCATGAAATCCATCTCAGTGTAAACGATCATATTCTAGGCCAACCAGAAACTTCTAATTGCCCTCTATTTTCCACTAGAATGATTTCTTTACCTTTACCCTATAAAAACTTTACCCTGAGCCTGTTGACGGGAGAATCCTCAAAATCCCTGCAGTTTGGAGCTGGCCAATTCATTAATCACTGCTTGCTCAAATAAACTCTATAAATGTTAATGTGCTGTAGCATGGCTTTCAACAAATCTGCAGGGCAGGCTGGAAGCTCCGCAGAAGTGAATGTTACCATCCTGAAAAGAATTTGTTCTTCAAGAAACCTCCTCCAGTTTTTGCTCCTATAGAACCTTCACCTGATTGGAGAAATCACCCCCCACATTATTTAGGGCCATCTCTTGTACTTAAGATCAACTAATTGTAGATGCTGACCACGCCCATAAAATGCCTTCCCGGCAACTCCTGGATTTGTGTTGACTGAGGAGTCCGGTGTGGGATGGTGACTTAGAGGCGGTGACAGGCCTGCAGACGCTCCAGGAATAAGCATAAAGATAAGGACTAGAATCTCCGCCTTCACTGTGAGTCTGTCTCCTTTCTCACCTTAAATTCAGGGTGAAGTCCTTCTCAGACCTGCATGTAGGCATGGTGACCATTTACAGAGTTTTTGCTTAAAAACACACGGTATGAGGTGTTTTGGCCCCAAATGTACCTAACATATGCCGTCCCCCTTCAAGACCCGAGAGATGTGGAGGGACCTTTGATGCTGGCTTTTCCAGCATCCTGTTTCTGGCCCCAGGAGAGGTGCCCAGAAGTCTCCAATCATCCTACACCTTCCTGGAAACTGCCTCATGATGAGATTGCTTCTCCTACACGGGTGCAATTGTCTCTGAGCTGCCCCGTTCCAGGTCATGGGTCTGATGGAGCAGAACCGGGTAGTAAGTACAAGACTCTGCCTTGGAACTCAGTGCCAGGCTGGTAAAACCTAACACTAGGCAGATCCTAGTGGCCCCACCACCCCTAAGCCAATGCCTACCCAGGGAAGTTCCTGGAACAGCCCTGGTGTCAGGCTGAAACACATGGACCTGATCTATCAAACTTCTATTCTGAGCAGCACCTCCTGTAGCTAGATGCGGTGGCCTTAAACTGCAAAGCCTGTGGCAGTATGAACCTGGCTCTCAGGCAGTGCTACCCAGTCCTCAGGGGACTGTGGTCTCAGGGTATGGTACAGTGCTGCAGTGGGGCCACAGATATAGGAAAGGCGCCTGGCACTGGTCCCTCCTTGGTGATTCCACGCAGAGCCAGGCAGAACTCCACAGTTCCTGACCATATCCCAGTGACTGAAGATGAAACCTCTGAGCCTACTCTGGTCCCAGGGAGAGGCTTGCAATGATGGACCACCCTTTTTAAGTGTTTCCCCCCAATTAATGCTGAACAGCACACCAACTTGCAGATTTGGGACAGAAGAACTTGGGCTTGGACTACACTCTAGTGCTGAGACAGTGACAATGCACCAAGAGCAGACTAGCAGCAAATCTGGACTTGGGGTGCCATCTAGTGGTGAAAAGTGGAAGTGATGACAGGCCCAGAAGGAAAAAGAAAAAAAAAATGCAGCCTTCTTGAATTTCTGGAAAAAAAGGCACAAACAAAGCCAGATAACACAAAACTAGAACAAATACCTAATCTTTAAATGTGCAGTTCATGTTACACACCAAAAAACATCAGGAGCACTCAATTATTTTAAAATAATTGCCATAAAACTAGAACAAATACCTAATCTTTAAATGTGCAGTTCATGTTACACACCAAAAAACATCAGGAGCACTCAATTATTTTAAGATAAGATGCCATAAACTGACCATCTTTTAAAATAAGATGCCATTAACTGGCATGGTCAAACTCAGATGGATAATTTAAAACAGCTATTTTAAGGAAACTCGAGCTTTCAGAGAACACAATCCCACAATAACAGAACTCAACAGCACTGAATGGCAGAAATTACCAGAAGAACAATTCAGATCTTTAATAATAGAAACAATACAAAACTTCCAGAAAGAATGCAGAGAGCTGGAAATAAATAAAGGAACAAATAAACAAAGAATCCGACACCCTGAGCAGGAATCATAGAGAAGCCTTGAGTGAAGTGAAGGATGTGAAAGATGCAATAATAGAAGTAAAGGCATCAATACAAACTACAAACAGTAGATTAGACCACATGGAAAACAGAATATCTCTCCTAAAAGATGACCATTCCAAAAATGAATCAATTATACATAATCTAGAAAAATAATTTGACAGTATGAATTGGATATTGACAAGATCTGGGCCAATTTTAAAAGAGCTAACCTAAGAATAATAGGCACAGTAGAGGGATTAGAAGTTGAAACTTATGGAATAAACAATCTTTTCAAGGAAGTAATATCAGAGAACTTTCCAAACATAGAAAGAGAAGTTGACACACAGGTATAGGAAACATACCTCCCTCAAGACAAGACCAAAGAAGAGGTTTACCATGCCACATAATAATCAAGTTAACTAATGTAGAGGCTAAGGAGAGAATTCTAAAGGCAACAAAAGTAAAAAGCCAAGTGACATTTAGAGGCAAACCAATTAGAGTCACTCCAGACCTCACAAATCAAGTCATGAAAGCCAGAAGGGGCTGGAGTAACATATTCCAAACTCTGAAAGAAAATAACTTGCAGCCAAGATTCTTCTACCCAGCAAAACTCTCTCTCTCTCTCTCAAAACTGATAGGGAAATAAAAACCTTCCATGAAAAACAGAAACTGAAAGAATTTATGTCTTCCAAACCAGCACTAGAGAAAATACTAAAAGAGATTAACTACAAAGAACTAACAAGTAAATGTCAGAACCAAAGAAACAACAATTTCCAGGAAGCAAACAACTAAGCAAAGAAGAACAAACACTACAGAAGAACCCAAAATGTTAGGAATTAAAAATCATCTCTCAATAATCACACTGAATATAAATGGTCTCAACTCCCCAATAAAAAGGCACGAGGTGGCAAAATGGATTAAAACCCAGAATCCATCTATATGCTGCCTGCAAGAAACACACCTTACAAGCAAAGATTCCCACAAACTAAAGGTGAAGGGCTAGAGAAAGGTAATCCATGCCAATGTAACTCAAAGAAAAACAAGAGTAGCAACTATATCAGATAAATTAGATTTCAAGTCTAAGCTTATCAAAAGAGACAAAGCAGGTCATTTTTACTAGTAAAAGAAACAATCCAGCAAGAGAAAATAACAATTATCAATATCTATGCCCCAAACATAGGTGCAGCCACTTTCATAAAACAAACTCTGCATGATATAAAGTCACACATAGATCCCAATACACTAATACTAGGAGACTTCAATATTCCTCTCACATCACTAGACTGATCTTCTAAAATAAACTCTAACAAGATCCAGAGTAACCATGTAAACACATGGAGACTGAACACCACACTGCTGAATGAGGAATTGGTCATAGAAGAAGTAAGGGGAGAAATTTAAAAATTCCTAGAAACCAGTGAAAACAGACACAACATATCAAAACCTCTGGGACGCCTTGAAGGCACTACTAAGAGGAAAATCTATAGAGTGCCCACATAAGAAGAACAGAAAATCACCAAATAAATAACCTAATGACACAGCTCAAAGCACTTGAAAAACAAGAACAGTCTAACCCCAAAACCAGTAGAAGACAGGAAATTATGAAAAATCAGAGTTGAAATTAATGAAATAGAGAATAAAAAAACAAAACAGAAAATCAACAAAACCAAAAGCTGGTTTCTTGAAAAAATAAACAAGATAGATAAACCATTGGCCAACCTAACCAAAAGAAAAAGAGAATCAAACTAAATTACCAAAATAAGAGATGAAAAAGGTGATATTACCACCGACAGTGTGGAAATACAGAGGATCATCAGAAAATATTTTGAAAAGCTATACTCCAACAAAATGGAAAATCAAGAAGAAATTGAAAATTTTCCAGATACATATAACCTTCCTAAATTGAGTCAAGAAGATATAGAAAAGCCGGGCGTGGTGGCCAATGCTTGTAATCCCAGCATTTGGGAGGCTGAGACCGGAGGATCCGGGTTCAAGGCCAGCCTCAGCTACCTAGTGAGGCCCTCCGCAACTTAGGGAGACCCTGTTGCAAAATAAAGAATAAAAAAATAGGTCTGGGGGTATAGCTCAGAGGTAGAATGCCCCTGAGTTCAATCCCTAGTACCGAAAAAAAAAAAAAAAAAAAAAAGAGGATATAGGAAACTTAAATAGACCAACAACAATCAAAGAAATGGAAACAACAATAAAGAGTTTACCATCAAACAAAAGCCCAGGGCCAAGTGAATTTTATAAAACGTTTTCCAAGTGAATTTTATAAAACATTTATAGAAGAGCTAATCCCAATACTCCTCAAACTATTCCATGAAATCGAAAGAAACGGGACCCTCCTAAACACATTCTATGAAGCCAACATCACATTAATACCAAAGCCAAATAAAGACAGCTCAAGAAAAGAAAACTATAGGCCTATATCATTGATGAACTTAGATGCAAAACTGCTAAACAAAATACTAGCAATGCATATTCAAAACCATATCAATAAAATTATACACCATGACCAACATACGAAAAACAATCCATGTAATTCACCACATAAACAGAATCAAGGACAAAAATCACATGATCATTTTTGATTGATGCTGAAAAAGCATTTGACAAGATCCAACACCCATTCATGCTAAAAGCACTGCAGAGAATTGGAATAGAAGGAACATACCTCAAAATCATAGAGGCAATATACAATAGGCCCACAGCCAACATCATATTAAATGGAGAAAAACTGCAAGAGTTCCCACTAAAAATAGGAACAAGAGAAGGATTTCCATTATCACCACTTCTGTTCAATATAGTACTTGAGACTCTAGTCAGAGCAATAAGGCAAGAGAAGGAAAACAAAGGGGTAAAAATAGGGAAAGAAGAACTAAAACTATCCCTCTTTGCAGATGACATAATACTATACTTAGAAGACCCAACAAAGTCACCCAAAAAACTTACAGAACTGATTAACAAATTCAGCAAAGTGTCTGGATACAAAATCAATCTTAAAAATCAGAAGCTTTTCTGTATGCCAACCATAAATCCACTGAAAAAGAAATCCAGAAAACAATTCCACTTACAATATCTTAGTATAAAATACTTATGGATAAACCTAACCAAGGAGGTAAAAGACCTCTATAAGGAAAACTACAAAAAGTTGAAAAAAGAAATCAATGAGGACCTTAGAAGATGGAAAGATATACCATGCTCTTGGATAGGCAGAATAAATATCATCAAAATGGCCATCCTCCCAAAAGTGATCTACAGATTCAATGCAATACCCATGAAATTACCAAGGTCACTCCTCACAAACATGGAAAAATCAGTTCATAAATTCATTTGGAACAACAAAAAGCCCAGGATAGCCAAAGTAGTTCTTAGCAACAAGAACCATGCAGGAGGTTCAGAGCAGAACAGCTACTCTTCTGATAAAGGACTAATATCTAGGATATACAGAGAACTCAAGAAACTCACAGCTAAGAAAACAAATAACCCAATCAAAAAAATGGGCAAAGGATCTAAATAGACACTTCACAAAAGACGAAATACAAATGGCCAATAAATGTATGTTCATGACATAAAAACTGACAAATAGATCAGTGGAACAAAACAGTCTAGAAGTAACACCACACATCTGGAGTCAGCTGATCTTGACAACGATCACTGCTGGAGAAACAGGAGGCTTTTCAATAAATGGTGCCGGGGAAATTGGATATCTAAGTTCAGAGAATGAAATTAGGCCCCTGACTCTCACCATATATAAAAGTCAACTCAAGATGGATTACAGACTTAAAGGTAAGACCTGAAACTATAACACCACTAGAAGCAAACATCAGAGATATGCTTCAGGTCACTGGAACAGCAAGGAAGGATTTGTTTGAACAAGGATTTGAACAGCAAGAAACTCAAATGCACAAGTAACAGAAGTAAATATAGACATATGGGATTACATCAAATAAAAAGATCCTGCACAGAAAAGAAATAATCAGCATAAAGAGTATGGGATGGGGGGAAATAATTGTGAACTATACTCCTGGCAGAAATTGATATCCAGAATATATAAAGAACTCAAAATCTCAGTGACAAAAAACAACTCAATGAAAAATGGGTGCCGGGCGTGGTGGCGCACGCTTGTAATCCCAGCATTTGGGAGGCTGAGACTGGAGGATCCAGGTTCGCGGCCAGCCTCAGCTACCTAGTGAGGCACTCCGAAACTTAGTGAGACTCTGTTTCAAAATAAAGAAGAAAAAATAGGGCTGGGGGTGTAGCTCAGAGGTAGAATGCCCCTGAGTTCAATCCCCAGTACCGCAAAAAAAAAAAAAAAAAAAAAATGGGCAATAGATCTAAATAGACAGTTCTCAACAAAAGACATACAAATCGCCAAAGGCATACAAAAAATGCGCAATATCACTAGGCATCAGGGAAAACACAAATCAAAACCACAGTGAGAAATGCCTTCACCCCACCGAGAATGGCTATGATCAAAATGACAAAAGATACAAGTGCTGGTGAAGATGTGGAGAAAAGGGAACCCTTACAGTGCAGGAGTTCCTCAAAAGTAGAACCTCCATATGTTCCACAAGCACTTATCTACCCAGCAACCCCTCGTGCATCCTTCAGTACAGATGCAAAGGAAGTGAAATCCGTATGTTGAAGAGATGGCTCCACTTCCGTGTTCATTGCAGAACATGTTTCATAATAGCCAAGAGACGGAGACAACTGGTGGATGCACAAAGAAAATATGGTGCGATGGAATGCTATTCAGTCATGAAAAAGGAATGAAGTCCTGTCAGCCTGTGACAGGACAGCCTGGATGGATGGATAGGTCACTATGTTAAGCGAGATAAGCCAGGCACAGAGAGTCAAGTACCACATCATCTCACTCACTTGTGGAGCATGAAAAAGTGGATCTTGTGGAGGATGAGAGTGGGGCGTGGGGGTGGAGCTGAGACGTTGACAGCGGGCATAAGCCACAGTTAAAGGGGAGTAAGAAGACCTGGTGTGCCACTAGCCCAATTATGGAACCAAGCCAGGTGTCGGTCACTAGAGGAATGGATAAGGAAAGCATGGCGTAGACACACAGTGGAATTTTACTCAGCTGTAAAGAAGAACAGATTATGTCATTTGCAGGAAAGTGGATGGAATTTGAGAATATTATGCTAAGTGAGATCAGCCCATCTCAGAAAGTCAAGAGCACATGTTTTCTCTCATGTGTAGAAGCTAGAAAGAAAATAGAAAACAAAGCCGGGCATGGTGGCGCCCGCCTGTCATCCCAGTATTTGGGAGGCTAGGACAGGAGGATCCTGGGTTTGAGGACAGCCTCAGCAAGTAGTGAGGCTCTCATCAACCTAGCATGACCCTGTTTCCAAATAAAAATAAAAAGTAGGGCTGAGGGTGTAGCTGGAGGTAGAACACCCCTGGGTTCAATCCCCAGTACCACGAAAGAAAGAAGGAAGGAAGGAAGGAAATGAGGGAGGGCGGGAGGGAGGAAGGAAATAGAAAACAAAAGAGACCAGATAAATGAGGAGAAAGACCAATAGCGTTGTATAAAGGGATTGGGGGAGGGAGATGAGGAGGAGAAAACAAGAAAATCAATGGAAGAAACAGTTCAAATAATGCTATGGCCGTAGATGAGGGTGTCACCACCAGTCTCACTAGCATGTAAGGGGAGGGAGGTCAGGCAGTGAGGTGGGATATAGAGGGAAAGACACCAAGGAGCCGGGCGTGGTGGTGCACACCTGTCATCCCAGTGCTTGGGAGGTTGAGGCAGGAGGATCACAGGTTCGAGGACAGCCTCAGCAAGCAGTGAGATTCTCATCAACCTAGGGAGACTGTTTCCAAATAAGAAGTAAAATTAGGCTGAGGGTGTAGCTCGAAGGAAGAATGCCTCTGGGTTCAATCCCCAGTACCACAAAAAAAAAAGAGAGAGGGAAGGAAGGAGGGAGGGAGGGAGAGAGGGAGGGAAGGAAGGAAAGAAGGAAGGAAGGAAGGAAGGAAGGAAGGAAGGAAGGAAGGAAGGAAGGAAGGAAGGGAGGGAGGGAGGGAGGGAGGGAGGGAGGGAAGGAAAGAAAGAAAGAAAGAAAGAAAGAAAGAAAGAAAGAAAGAAAGAAAGAAAGAAAGAAAGAAAGAAGAGAGAGAGATCTGTGCAGGTAGGAATGTGTCACTTTGAACCTCACTGTGATGTGTAATTACAATGCACCAATAAAAATACGAAAAACAAAAAGGAGTCCTGTGTGTGCTATAGTCAAGTAGGGTGACTACAGCTAATAATGATATGATAATAATATTCCAAAAAGCTAAAAGAAAGGATTTTGAATGTTTTCACAATGAATGAATAATAAATATTTGAAGAGACCAATATGTTTAGCCTGCTATAAACATTATACAATATATACATGTATCAACATATCACAAGGCATGCCATAAATATGTGTAATTTTTACGCTTTTATGTATCAGTTAAAAGTGAATTTAAATTAAAAAGAAACAACACAATGTGTTTTAGTATAGTGAGCAGCAAAGCTCTCAAGAGCCTTCAATTTTTACATCTCTTGTAAAACTTTTTACTAGTGATAAAAAAAGTTCAATGTCATTCATATATAATATAAACTTGGGGGGTGAGAAGGAGTCTGTGGGTAACCAAGGGCAGCAGGAGAGACGGTGGGGCGGGACTGATTTAGGAGGCACTGGAAAGAAAGCTCTGTAAAGAGGGGACCTCTGGTGGCCAAACGAGAAAGACATGAGGCCCCCACACGGGGAGAAAGGAAGCAGGCAACTGGAACAGCCTCTGGGGCGTGGTGCCGGCATCCCCGGCGTGTTGGAGGAAGACAGAAGCAGGTGCGGCTAGAACAAGGGGAGCCAAAGGGGAGCAGCTCGAGACAGGTCACGTGGGGCTGCAGAGTCCACGAACCGCCGGCCTTGTGCAAAGGTTGTGGAAGACCTTCTGAACAGAGGAGCGTGTGGCCTCGTTCCATATTCAAGAGCTCCCTGGCTACTACATGCTCGGCATCCTGGGCTGGAGCCAGTGCTGGCATTAGCGGATGCACAGAGGCCTGGAGGGAGGCCGTTACAAAAGCCCGGGGTGCAGGAGGGGAAACTGAGTCCCGGGACATGAGGAGGAGCTGGTGTGCAGACAGGGCCATGGGGTTGGGGTTTCTCTTGGTCTTTTGAGTACGCATGTCAAAGAGGCAAGCGAGGACACCGAGGACACCGACCCGAAGCTCAGCAGAGAGGACAGAACTGGAGAGAGCGCGGGAGCTGCGAGCAAGGAGGGACGAGCCCCAGGGCGGCTCCGGTACTTGGAGGGGCCATCAGGAAAAGACCCGGAAGGAAGGGAAGGCCAGCCCAGGAGGAGAGAAACCCTGGCTGGGAGTTCCTAAGACAGGGAGGTGACCCAGCCGGCTTTGCCGAAGCTCCGAAGGGTCCGGTCGGTGAGCGCCAGGCGCCGGGACTCAGGGCTGACACCGGCAAGGACACGCTCTGTGGAGGGTGAGGAGGACCGGTCAGAGGGAGGTGGAGGCCGCCAGGTGAGGGCCAGGGGTAGACATCTCCTGCTGAGGCGTTTTGCTGGAAAGAGGAACAGGGAAATCAAGTAGAACCTAGAGTAGGTAGAGATTCTAGAAAGAACTTTTGGGGGGGGTACTCGGGATTGAACCCAGGGCTACACCCCAGCCCACTTTTATTATTATTGTTATTATTATTTTGAAACAGGATCTCACTGAGTTGCTGAAAGTCTTGCTGAGTGGCTAAGGCTGGCCTCAAACCTACGGGCCTCCTGTCTCAGCCTCCCAAGTATTGGGATTACAGGTGTGCGCCACCACGGCCGGCTTAGAAAGAACTCTGAAAGATGAGAAATGTCTCCGCACATTTACATACTTCTAGAGGTGACGCCGGAGAGAGGGAATCACGCTTCTGCTTCCAAAGGAGGGACTCCCTGGCCCGGGGGCCGCATGGCGGCGGGAGAGGAGCCCTGTCTTCTTGCTGCTCTGCTTTCTGAAGGCCGTCAGAGGCCAGACCATCTGCAAGAGTGAAGAAGGCCAGGAAGAAGTGCGAAGGCCCCTGAGAGAGGAGAAAGGGCTGCGGCCCTCTAGAAAGGCAGGAAGGTACCGCTCTAGGAAGCACAGAGTAGGGCTCCCGGGAAGCCCCAAAGGCTCCCTGCAGGTCGGAGGTCACAGATTTAAAGCAGAGCCCGCCACTGGTACACACTTATACTATTTTTTCCCCCTTCTAGCCACGTACTAACACCAATGAGCAGGACAGATCAAGAGGGCTCCCTGCTCCAAGCCCAGCCTCCCCCAGGCCTCTCTCTTTCACTCCTCTGGCTTCTCCCGTGACTCGACTTCCCCTCTCCTCCCCACCCTCAGCGGGGCAGCGCTCTGGAGCTCTTCCTGCCTCCTCTCCTGCACTCCAGAGCTGCAGCCACCCACGTCCAGGCCCAGGTCCCCGGCCCACCTTCCAGCCAGGCTGAAGCATCCAGCACCTCTGCCTGGATTGGCGCTGCTTGTCAAACCCAGCAAAGACAACAGGGGGAGCTTGGAGCAGTGACCGCACCACCCCGCAAAGCCTGCCTTCCCAGGATGGGCTGTTTCATTTAATACCATCCACCCACTCTGCAAGACAAGGAGCCTTGTAACAGTCTCAGATGCCTTTCTCTCTTTTTGGGGGGGTGGGGGAGTACTGGGGATTGAACCCAGGGGCATTCTACCTCTGAGCTACACCCCCAGCCCTATTTTTAGTCTTTATTTTGAAACTGGCTCTCACTAAGTTGCAGAGAGCCTCACTAAGTAGTTGAGGCTGGCGGTAAACCCGGATCCTCCAGGCTCAGCCTCCCAAGTACTGGATTACAAGTGCACACCACCAGGCCCGGCTTGCCTTTCTCTTTTTACCACATTGAGATTATCACCTTGTACCAGCCCGGTTTGAATTCACAGTATTTGGCTGGGTGGGATTCCCCTGGAAGGGGACATTCCTAGGGACCTGGTGTCATCTTTATTGTGTGGTCTTTGATGTCCTGTCCACCCAGCAATGGCTAATCCCTCCTTCCTCCAAGCTTGCCACACGCCTGCCTCACTGACCTTCTGTATTGTAGCTCCTGACAATTGTTAGTTTCTGTGTTTGATTAATTTTTTTGATGCCTTGTCTAAAGTTTCTATAGAAGTAAGGTGCTGGCTACAGATGGGCAGGAGAATGGTCATCTATCTCCTCCCTGACTCCCCAGTTATTAAATTCTCTTAAAATTATTATATCACACTTTGTGTTGTTGTCGTGCGAGAAGACTATTGTCAGGAAGCTGTCTGAGCAGTGACCTTCTGTGGCAGGAACCACGGAATAATTTTCAAGGAGCTGCACGAAGCAGCAAGCTTCCGTGGCAGGACTCCAGAGCAAGCAGCGTCCGCTAGAGCCCGCAATATTTTAGGTTCCTCTATGTCCAAGCAGAAGCCAGGAATTTCCATCAGTTCTCCCCCCAGACCATCTTTCAGATTAAACTCTGGAATCACTACCTGTGTTTATGCAGTCGTCTCTCCTGTATCACCTATAGTCACTAATAGTTTCTTTAAGAAGGATCTGATAGTCAGGCATGGTGGCGCACACCTGTAATCCCAGTATTTGGGGGGGCTGAGACAAGGGGATCACAGGTTCAAGGCCAGCCTCAGTAACTCAGCAAGACCTTCAGCAACTCAGTGAGATCTTGTTTCGTGATAAAATAAATAAATTTTAAAAAGCCAAGCATGGTGGCACATGCTTGTAATCCCAGTACTTGGGATGCTGAGACAGGAGGATCCCAGGTTCAAGGACAGCCTCAGCAAGGAGTGAGACTCTCATCAACCTAGAGAGACCCTCTTTCCAAATAAAAAATAAGGCTAAAAAGTGTAGCTTGGAGGTAGAATGCCCCTGGATTCAATCCCCAGTGCCACAAAGTGAATGAAGGAATGAATGAATGAATGGGGCTAGGATATAGCTTGGAGGTAGAATGCCCCTGGGTTCAACCCCTAGTATCAAAAAAAAAAATTAAAATGCCTTTATTGGTGAATTATAGTTATAGTCTCACATCATAATGTAAATCATGGTGATAGTGACATGCATGCACATGTTTTTTTTAAATGTTGAAAAACATTAATGTTTCATAATACTGCTTAAACTTCTTAACCCAGAACTCATCTTCATCTTGAAATTACTGCACTGGTTTTCTTTCTAGCTCTTGCCCTCCCTCTCTCCCTCCCTCCCACAGTTGTGTGTGATCCCGGCTGAGCAGAAATTCCACTACTTCCCACCGTGGCAGCCTCTCCGTCACTTGCCAATATCCAAGGAGCATCTGCACCCCCATTGCCTCTGCGTGGTAAGAATGGGGCAGGGGACTGATTCCACTCAGGAAACGCACTTCTCCTCCTCCACCTCCCTCTTGCCCTGCGGTCACCCTGCAGGATCTCCATGCCAAGCACCAGGATGAAGGAGCATCTCCTGGCCCGAATCAGACTGGAAAATAGACCTATTCTGTCGTGTCACTCAGATTCGGGGTTTGCCTACAGAAGCAGCTACAATTTATTATCCCCAGGCTCTGTCCTGGTGCTTCTGCTTATACAGATGCCTTTGCTAAAATAGTTCTTCCTGTTCCCATCCATGAAAGCAATGGCTCCCAAACACGGGAATGTAGATGGGCAGGTCTAGAATGAAATGTACCTCTGTCAAGGGAGGAAAAGAAAAATGACAATGTAGAGGGAGGTCACACAAGCAAATACATTGAATTTAAAAGCACCGGTCTTTGGCTGGGATAACTCCTTCCATGTTCAAGAATTTTCTTTTATAAAATAGTGGTGGTGATCGTAGTAACAGGAAGGATTTTTTCCACCATTATTTTGCAAAATAAAATTCGGCATCTGTGTCTCATACCCTGTATTTTTCATTTTTTAATTCCCAAATCTGGCAGCCAATGCTTTCACTAAAGTCTAATTTCCTGCAGTTTGGTCAGGAAGATGTCTGTTATCCACCAAAGTGGCCTCAGATGTCTTTTTTGCTTTGAGCCTGTGGTAGATGTATTTTATCTTCCTCTGAGAAAAAAGGTTCCTTCAAGCAAGTGATTATTCTTCTTCTTCTTCTTTTTTTGGTACTGAGGATTGAACCCAGAGGTGTTCTGTCTCTGAGCTACATCTGTATCAGTCAAAGAAACACCTGACCACCACAATGTAGATGAAGGAGATTGATTTGCTCACTGTTCTGAAGATTTCAGGGGTTCAGTCCATGTTAGGTCAGGTGAAGTCTGCAGATTTCGGGGCATGGTGTGGGGAGTAGAAAGGGAGAGAGCGCAAGGGCCTTGCTCTCACATCACAGAGGCCAGAAGCAAGAGCAAGAACTAATGAAAGGGCTTCATGGACACAGACGCCATCCCCATTGACCTGCATCCTAGGTTACCATCCAAGGAATCCATTACAATGGACTTGCCCCCTGAAGAGATGAGAGCCCTCATGATTTAATTGTCTCACCTCTGAGCATCAATACATGAGCTCTTTCAGGGGACAATCTATATCTAAACCATAACACCACAACAACATCAACCCTTTGATCTTATATTTTGGAGCAGGGTCTCACTGAGTTGCAGAGGCTAGCCTCCAACCTGTGATCCTCCTGTCTCAGCCTCCCAAGGAGTGGGATTACAGGAGTGTACCAGTGAACCCAGCCAAGTGATCCTTTTTACTCACCTGCTTAGTACCCATATAAGAAGCTAAAAATAAAATAAAATAAAATCTAGTCATACACAAATGAGAAAACTGAGCTCCAGAAAGCATTAAGTTACTTGGAGATGATCATCCTTGACATTTGTGGAGCGCTTGCTTACTGCCCGCTGGGCCCTGTTCTCGTGTTTCACACACGCTGATTCATTCCGCCCTCACAACAAACCTATTGGGCAGGTGGCCAGTCCCGCTGTCCCTATTTTGCAGAAAGATTGTTCAACCTGCCTGCACTAGTCAGCTTTCCGCCACTGTGAAAAGTCCCTGAGATAATCAGCTTATAAAAAGCAAAGGGTTGACTTTGGCTCCCCGGGTTCCGATGTTGCAGTCCAGGATGGGCTGGCGCCATTGCTTTGGCAGAAGCAGCACATCACGGCAGCAGTGGATGAAGGAGCAAAACCCCTCACCTGGAGGCCAGGAAAGAGCAGGAAGAAGGGACCAGGGTCAAGCACCCCCCTCAAGGGGACACACCGGGTGCCCTGAAGACTTCCCATCATGCCCCGCTTCTAAAAGGTACCACCATGGCCAACAGCACCTGGGACCAAGCCTTTACCACCTGGACTTCTGGGAGAGATTCACGATCCAAATGACAGCAGTACCCGAGGCCACAGGTCTAGGAAGTGGTCACTGTAAGACTGAGATCCCCGTGGCCTGGCTCCAAAGCCCATGCGGGTAACCACAGTGCTGCTGGGAAAAGGAACTATGTGACTTTTTTTTTTGGGGGGGGGGTAAGAAACTCTAGGGATTAAACTGGGGCATTCTACCGCCAAGCTACACCCCCAGCCCTTTGGTTTCATTTTTTGATTTTGAAACAGAGTCTCGCTAGGTTGCTGAGAGTCTTGCTATGTTGCTGAGGCTGTCCTTGAACCTGGGATGCTCCTGTCTCAGCCTCCCAAGTACTGGGATTACCGGTGTGCGCCACCATGCCCAGCTGCTATGGGACTTTTTTTTTTTTTTTTTTTGCGGTACTGGGGATTGAACTCAGGGGCATTCTACCTCCGAGCTACACCCCCAGCCCTATTTTTTATTCTTTATTTTGAAACCGAGTCTCACTAAGTTGCGGAGTGCCTCACTAGGTAGCTGAAGCTGGGCGCGAACCCGGATCCTCCGGTCTCAGCCTCCCGAATGCTGGGATTACAAGCGTGCGCCACCACGCCCGGCTCTGCTATGGGACTTTTTAAAGATGCAAACTTTAATGAAGAAAACATGTTCATTGATGTTACATATATATATATATATATATATATATATATATATATATATATATATGAAATTATTAATACCAATCTCAATCTCATGTATGGAGAAGGGTATGGAGAAGGAACCAGGGGAAAGCTCACCAGGTGCTGTGTCTGTCTATGTCTCTGTCACTCTGAAAGCATTATGATGTGAAACTACAATGCACTAATAAAAGTATACTCAAAATAAAAAATAAACACGCAAAGCAGGTCTCCTGGATCTTGGATGGTACTCTTCTCCAGTAGACCCTGGTTGCAAAATTGCTTTTTTTTATCAACCGAGCTCTTAAAGTATTTACAGTCACAATTAAGCTAACCCGGGAATCTGGCCCCTTTTTCAAGGTCCAATCAGGATGTCAACATGTTGTCTCAGATTTCCCAGTCCACATTCTAATTTCCTACGTACATCTGTTTATCTGAAAGGTCTTCCTATTTCTCTGGATTTCCTTCCTGCCTGTCTCTGAGAAAGAGAGTAAATGAAATTAAGTCATAAAATATTGCTCAGGCAACTGTGACAGAAACTCAAAAGGGCGAGAAAGAAACCAATAACCTCGAGGTTCCTTTCATGAAGATTCTGGAACCTATTTGGTGTGACTCAAGTGATGCCAGCTGCCCCTGAGAGCCTGCTGCTTCTGACAGGCCGACTCCCCTGCAGGCAGGTGTGCCACTTCACAACTCAAACATCTGAAGAGAAGGTTGGCCCATCAATAGCAGGAAAATAGCCTGCAAGATGGACATCAGAGTGGCCTCCCGTCAAGGTGGCCCAGGGGACTTTATCCTAAGGGTTTCATCCTTCATCGGCCCATGGAACCCCTCCTAGAAACCTTGGGACAACTGTACTATTGAACAGCCACCAGCATGACAGCATCCTCCCAAGTTTTATCACAGCAGCCAATGTGTACCAAAAAAAAAATTATTAAAAGAAAAAAATAGCAAGTGTTTATAGCAGACCAAAAGTTACTTAAATTTATAAGCTTTCTGGATTTCAGTGTGAATATTCCTACTCCCTCCCCACCTCATTCCACAAGAAAGAGAACTCTCCCCTCTTCTGTCAGATTCCTGTGGAAAAGGTGCTTGCTGGCTCTTCTTCCTCCTCCTCCTCCTCCTCCTCCCCCTCCTCCTCTTCCTCCCCCTCCTCCTCCCAGGGGTGGTGGAGGTGCTCAGGAACTGCCGGAGGGCAGCCAGACTGCTGAGCCCAGACCTCAGCAGTGACTCAAGTCCCTCCAGGAGACCCGCAGCCGCCTTCAGGGGTGAGCTGCCCTGGACGGCAGACACTCGCATGAATCCTCACAGTGGCACACATCACGTCTCTGTGGAAAGAGTCCCTCTACCCTCAGCCACAGGAGACCCCAAAGTACTCACGGTGTGTTGAAGGGTGACGGGCCTCGCCCCGACCTCGTTACTGCCTCTCAAGGAGACAGTCAGACATTCCTTCTCTAAGAAGTGTTGTGTTTGAACGTGGGGTGTGTGTGTGTGTGTGTGTGTGTGTGTGTGTGTGACCGAGGCAGAGACAGAGACAGAGACAAACATTGGGGATTGAACCCAGGGGTGTTCTACCACAGAGCTACACCCCCAGCCCTTTTTATTTTATTTTATTTTTCATTTATTTATTTATTTTTGGAGCAATGGATTGAACCCAAGGGCATTCCACCTCCCAGCTACACTCTTATTTTATTCATTTATTTATTTTTGGTGAATGGAACTCAGGGGCATTTTGTCTCCCAAATACACTCTCAGACCTTTTGATTTTGAAACAGGGTCTCACTAAGTTGTTGAACCTGTGGTTCTCCTGTCTCAGCCTCCCGAGTACTGGAATCACAGGCATGTGCCACCACACTTGGCTTAAGTGTATTTTTATACTGACTAAGTTGTTGGGACAGGGTGTCACATTTTTTGCAGAAAGAAAAACGATTGGACTGCTACAATAAGGTGTTATTCTACAACATATATTTGTGTTCCTGTTTTTAAGGTATATTTTTGTTTGGGTAAGAGGCCATTTAAGTAGCCTTGCATGTAAACAAATACAGCAACTCCTAGAAATGAAAGGGCAAGACCCTGGAAATGCACATACATGGTTTCCCACACAAACTCACAGAGTTATGTTTATTAAAAACAGATTGGGTCAGGCAAGGTGGCACATGCTTGTAATTCCAGTACTTGGGAGGCTGAGATAGTAGGATGACAGGTTCACAAGCCAGTCTTAGCTACTTAGTGAGGCCCTCCTCAACTTAGCGAGATCCTGTTCCAAACTAAAAACCAAAAAGGGCTGGATGTGTAGCTTGGAGATAGAATGTCCCTGGGCTCAATTCCCAGTAACACACACACACACACACACACACACACACACACACGTAACCCGTGGGAAACATCATAGCCTGTTTGTACAGATTCCTTTCTGCGCCCTGTGTCTTTTGGTGTAAGGATGTGCCTTTCCTCTGGCTACACGGAGGGCATCTCTCCATGAAGGTCCACGTCCTGTTTCAACGAGAGGTCAGAAATTCCCTACTAAGTCCTATGACCTGCTCACGGGTGAAGGGTGGGGGTGGGGAGACCAGAGTTATCTTCCTTTTGTCTATCTTTTCTCCAATTCCTTCAGCCTAAAATATGTTATAAGCCAAGGTATCTCCATAACTGGCCACAGACCTTTCCACAAGTTAATCATTTCTGTTAACATTAGTTTGATTTCCGTAGAAATCTCAAACTGCCAGCCTTTTAGAAAAGGTCGTGGGAGACATATTATTGTAGCATTTATAACACAACCAAAATGAAACTAAACCGTAACATCAGACCCCGGGGTGAGATCTATTACAAATTTACAGAAGTGAGTGTGTTTAAGGTGTGTATTTAAGCCAGGCATCGTGGCACACACCTTGAATCCCAGTACTTGGGAGGCTAAGAAAAGAGGATTGCAGGTTTGAGGCCAGTCTCAGCAACTTAGTGAGACTCTGTTTCAAAATAAAAAATAAAAGCAGTCTAGGGGTAGAATTCAGGGGTAGAATGCCCTTGGGTTCAATCCCAGGACCACAAAAAAAAAAAAGTATGTGTTTCAAAGATGATAAATTCCCAAGTCAAGTAACTTTATACTAACTCAAACCATTTCTCCCAAATTGCTTTTAAGATCAAGAAAGTTGCAGATTTGCCTGCCATGTACTCTATGCTCACCTCCCCAAAGTACACATGCCCAATGATGAAGACTCTCATGTGGGCTGTTCATTAAACCTGTCCCCCAAAGATGAAACAAAAAACAAAAAGTCGCTTGTAATCCCAGCATTCGGGAGGCTGAGACCGGAGGATCCGGGTTCACGGCCAGCCTCAGCTACCTAGTGAGGCACTCCGAAACTTAGTGAGACTCGGTTTCAAAATAAAGAATAAAAAATAGGGCTGGGGGTATAGCTCGAAGGTAGAACGCCCCTGAGTTCAATCCCCAGTACTGCAAACAAAACAAAACAAAACAAAAAAAGTTATGGTTCTAAACCCACGTTCCCAGTTAAAGCATTTTAGCATTTGTAAATGATGTCTCTACATACAATCAATTGAAATGACAGAAGTATTCCTTTTGCTTGCTCTGAACAGGCCTCCAGAATTAAAAACTAAATAAGTAAATTTAAAAACTAAGGGCTTCACAGGAACCATGACACACCAAAAAAGAAGGGAAGAACACCATATGATTTAAGGGTCGAATGAAATTATCCCTCAGTTGTTTAAAAATCCCGGCATTTTTCAACAGGCTGAGCGATTGCTTTCTATAAAGAGAAACATATGTTATCCATATAAGTCTCTTTGTTTGCTGCCTATAAAAATCCAACAGATGGAAAGAAGGTTTAAAGCCACTGAACTTGAAATTCCATGTATGTGCACACAGACCTACATGCACATAATTTCCTGGGTGTCTGACTATAAGCAACATGTAACGTGCCTGGGTAGATCTCCTTCTGTTTGACTTTTTCCAGTGTTAAGTGATACTGAGTTTCAGAGAAGCAGTTTCATGCCTGAGGTTTCTACTTTAACAGAATTTTTCTTCTTGCAGGAAGAAATTTGATTTGGCCCTAAGAGCAGAGGCCTGGGGCACTGGTGGTTTTATTTACCTCTCAAATAAGCTGCACTGCGAAAATATAACCCTTAGCCTCTGGTTTACAGAAAGGACGTCTGCCTCTTCCCAGATCATACGGTGGAGGGAAATCAAGTAGCATCACCACTCGGAAGCAGCTCTGACTCCTAAAGCCAACACCTTGTCTGGATTCCATGGGAATAAAGAGTCCTTCCCTGTCTACCGAGGAGAAGAAATGAGAAAAGAGCTGTTGAGGATTCGGGGGCCCAAGCGTCTCTCTAGGCACAGAGGAGGTCACAGCGCCGGGGCCAGGGGCCGGGACGGTGCACTGCAGAGAGGGCCCTCAGCCTCGGAGTGGGACAGAAGCCAACAGAGGCGGCGGCACCAACTGGACTGACACAAAAGTAGAGCAAACAGGTCACGCACCCGTGCGACAAGGTTCCAGGCTCCTCGAGGACCCTGTTCCTCAACCCCTCCCAAGGCTGCGTCATCGTAAAGCAAATCTCAGACGCATCTTCACGAAAATATCTCAGCATGTTATTTCTCCATCACACGCACACACACACACACACACACACACACACACACACACATCTTTTATCAAAGGCTGTTTTAAAAAACCAAATCACAGCTGGGCATGGTGGCTCACACCTCTCATCCCAGGACTTGGGAGGCTGAGACAGGAGGATCACAGGTTCGAGGCCAGCCTCATGTTGCTGAGGGTCTCCTAAATTGCTGAGTCTGGCCTCAAGCCTGCAATCCTCCTGCCTCAGCGTCCCAAGTCCTGGGATGACAGCTGTGAGCCACCACAACAGACTCATTTCTCCTTTTCTTCACCATATTTCTGAGCCAGGTTTTCATACTCCACACACCCAGAGTGTTACACACTTGAACAAAGCATTAAAATTAACATTTGAAGCCAGGCATGGTAATGCACGTCTATAATCCCAGTATGTGGGAGGCTGAGGCAGGAGGATTGCAGGTTTGAGGCCAGCCTCAGCAACTTAGTGAAGCCCTATTTCAAAATCTTAAAAAGGGGCTAGAGGTATAGCTCAGAAGTAGAATGTTCCTGGGTTTGATCCCCAGTAACACACACACACACACACACACACACACACACACACACACACACATAAATAATAATAATATTTCCACAAAGATCCCAGGAAGTGGTACCTCTAAAACATCAAAGAACAGTGCTTGATGATCATCCCCAAACTACAAATGTCAAAGCCCAGGACTGGGTTCCAGATTCTGGCCCCTCTCTGCCTCCCCACCACCCAAGGTTACAAAAGGATCAGGTGGGAGGTAGCAAATCCGGGTGACCTATTTGGAACTCTGCTTCCCTAAGGCCTACTTCCTCCTCCACCTCGGGCGCATCTGGGGAATGTCCTGCGCACCCCCTGTGCTCCACTCCAGTCTTACGGAAGTCAGGTGACCTGCAGCAACAGGACAGGTGACTTCACTCACCCACCGGGAGGAGCCTGCACCGGGGCTTATCAGGGAGATGTACGGGGGGCGCCCGGGCATCCCTGGGCGAGGACCGGAGAGGGCAGGCGTGCGGATACTTTAGGATCCTGCCAGGAGGATCACCTGGGAGACGAGAGGGGCTTCCAACAGGGAGAGTCTGTGAGGGAGGGGCAGGTGGCGTCCACCCCCAGGGAGCAGCTCAGGAAGAGAGAGGCCCGCAGACATCGCAACTGTACAGACACAGGAAGCCCTCGCCCCCTCTAATGGGGGAACAGCAAGAAGGACATCAACAGCCCCCAGAGAGACCACTGGCCCCCTCCTGCTGCCGAGACGAGCTGTGATGGGCAAGGAGGCCCCAGGACCCCCGGATATACCCAGAGGAGTCCCATCCAGGAATGAAGACCAGAGTGTTCATTAACAGGTTGGCCTGAATGCTCGTAAATGTCAGATCCAGCCGGAAGGTCTCAAGTTCGAGGCCAGCCTGGGCAACTTAGCAAGACCCAGGCTCAAAATAAAATAAAAAGGGCTGGGGGTATAGTTCAGTGGTAGAGTGCCCGAGTTCCATCCCTGATACCAATAAATAAATAAAAGACGGGCATGGTGGCACACTTGTAATCCCAGTACTTGGGAGACTGAGACAGGAGGATCACAGGTTCGTGGCCAGCCTCAGCTACTTAGTGAGGCCCTCTGCAACTTAGCAAGACACTGTTTCAAAATGAAGAATAAAAAAAATAGGGCTAAGGGTATGGCTTGAAGGTAGAATGCCCCTGGGTTCAATTCCCAGTACTGCAAAAAAAAAAGGGGGGGGATAAATAAATATATACATAAATAAATACACACATATATACACACATACCTCGGCAAGCCTGTGTGTGCAACTGAGACCCACACAGCCAGCTCACTACGGGCAGAGAACAGCCACGGGCCATGATTTATTCACTTTTCCCACTAAATAGATTAGACAGGGTCTGTAGGGACCAGAATAGTCTGTCCCGTTGACACTCTGCTCATGAATATACAGGCCATCTGAAGGCAGCCTTCGCCTCTCAGGTGTGGAAACCCCAGAATCCTCATCCTTCATCCTGACACCCAGCCCCAAAGGCCCTGGGCTCCCCTTACACCACACGAAGCTCCCGCCACCCAAAGCACAGGTGACACACGCAGCACCTCCCTCCCTCCAGTCACTGTGTCCCTGCCCGGCCCGGGCATCTGGTCAAGATGGCATCGTCACACTAAGGGACGACTTTGTGACCCTCCTCGGAGACGGCCGGCCAGCTCTCCTGGCCGGGTGTGCTTGGGCCTCCCACACGGTACTTCTTCCCTGGTGCTGAGTGATGTGGTCTCTTCTCTGGAACAAAGTCTCCCAAGGGGTGGGTGCTAGCCCTCAAATAGACTCACTCCCCAGCATCAAAAAGACTGGATTCCAAAAGGGGCATTTGTAATGTGTAACTTGTTTCCCATGATCCATCTCCCCAGTTTTCCATCTTAGAGTTCTATACTTGCTGTAAATCAAAGAGTTCCAAGTACAAATTCATAATAGTTGACTTCCAGGTGAAACACAAAATCTGTCCACATGAAGGTATTTGAGAAGAAGACAGGTAGCAGAAGAGATTTCCGGTGGAGATGACTGTGTCACTCCTCTCTCTCTCTCTCTCTCTCTCTCTCTCTCTCTCTCTCTCTCTCTCTCTCTCTCTCTCTTTCTCCCTCCCTCCCTGAAGCCTTTCTACCTCTAGCCCTTTTTCTTTTTTTATTTTGAAATGAGGTCTCCCTAAGTTGCTGAGGCCAGCCTCAAACCTGCAAATCCTTCTCTCTCAGCCTCCCAGGAAGTGGGATCACAGGCGTGCGCTGCCACACCCAGCTGTGTGTGTTTCTTTACTCACAAGTGGCCGGGGACAGAGGTGACCCTGGGGAGCACTCAGGCCAGCGAGATTATGAGTGTCTCTCTGCGGGGAAGGTGGGAAGGCGGCCCACTCTTCGCCTCCCTCTGGGAGCCTGGTCCTCCACGACAGAGAGCGTCGCCTTCAGACAGACATCCTCCCTGGCTTTTGCCCAGCCCCTGCATGGTCTTCCTTCCATCTACCTTCAGAGCATTTGTGTGTGGTGGGGAGGGAGGCACTGGGGATTGAACCCAGGGGCATTCTACCTCTGAGCTACACCCTCAGTCCTTTTTTTTTAATTCTTTATTCTGAAACAGGGTCTCACTAAGTTGCGGAGGGCCTCACTAAGCAGCCAAGGCTGGCTGTGAACCCAGATCCTCCAGTCTCAGCCTCCCAAGTACTGGGATGACAAGTGCGCACCACCACGCCTGGCTCCTTCAGAGCATTTCATAAGACCCGACAGATGGCGGCAAAATGCTGGCACATTCTAAACGGGTTGAAGGGAGAGGACAGAAGACAAGGAGCACATTTTCTCCACACTACACGTACCTCTTCTCTGCCTTACCAGACCACCAGCGAGGGCCAGCAGGGCCGATCCTAGAGGTGGAACGTTCCCCTAAAGTCCGCTAGTCACCAGCTGATGAACAACTCCTACCTTGAAAGGGGCTCAAGACACTGGGGCCCACAGGATACTTACAACCATTTGATCGTTGTGAGCGAAAATCATAACAAACGTACTGGAGAAACAAATATTATTTCAAAGAGAGCACTCCCGACCCCCAAGCAATTTCCGTATCCCGTGCATGACATAACATTCTATGTTTTCAATCTGGTTCTATCAATTCCATATGAGACAAAATTCTCTCTGCTGCTCGTAGAGCTACGCAGTGAAGTTCTCTCTCATCCCATCTCCTCCATCTCATTGTGGAAATGGAGTTTGGCTGGGGACTGATCACCCACAGGCAGGAACCTGGGGTTGGGGAGCGGACAGAAGATCAACGTCGGAAGAAGGGGACCTCGATGGTAAATGATCTTAATTACTACAGAACACCAAAGCCCAGGAGTTTTGTTATTGTCAAGCACATCAAAATACTGCATAAATTACTATAAATGTGTAACGGAAGGCCCCTCCCTTACTAGGACACCATTCGCTGGCCCATACAGCGCCCCAGGGCCCTGTACCAAGGCTGTGGACACTGGAACTCATTTATATTATGAGTGCTCAACTACATAGTTGAAATTACTAAGCCAGGCGTGGTGGCGCACTCCTGTAATCCCAGTACTTGGGAGGCTGAGTCAGTCTCAGCAACTTAGCAAGATCCTATTTCCAAATAAAAAATAAACAGGGGGCTGAAGGTATAGCCCAAAGATAGAAGGCCCCTGGGGTCCACTCCCAGTACCACATAAAGAAAAAAAAGAAAAGAAATTACTACAAGTTGCAGTATGAACTTGGGCTAGTGGTCAAACCAAACCCGCCCTCTCGTTGATGCTGTGGTCAGAAATATGCATTTCTTCTCCATCCATCCCAAGATGCAACAGGAAGGAGAGAGAGTGGACTTCCATATGGTTTCCAAGGAGGAGACCCGAGAGACAGTGTCCACGCAGCAGCTGCCTGCTGATGATCCCCACACTCCGGCTGGTGGTGACCCATCCCCAGTGAAGATGGCTTCTGAGTCCCTCAGGCCCTCCACCAGTCCTTCTAGAGCAGTTCACCCAGCGTGCCCACACCAGGCTCCCAGCAAATCTCCAGCAGCCGGAGGGACAATAAGAAAGCGAGCCCATTGACCAACTGTCCCTGCACCAAGTCTAGCGCTGGAGCCACTAACTCAGTACGGCAGGAGGGGATCTCGATGACAAAGCCCAAGGTGCAGCTAACGTTTGAAGGACTTTTTTCTAAACTTGACAAATGTAACTGCCATTTCTCCTACACCTAACCACTCTCCTCCCACCTCCTAATCATCTCTCATTATCTCACGTCATTACAGCCACCCCAGGATGTGTTTCAAACTCCCTATGGTGCCAGGAGTGGTGGCGCACACCTGTGATTCCAGTACTTGGTAGGCTGAGACAGGAGGGTTGTGGGTTCAAGGACAGCCTCAGCAAGTAGTGAGACTCTTATGAACCTAGTGAGACCCTGTTTCAAAATAGAGGTAAAGTAGAACTGAGGGTGTAGCTCAGAGGTAGAATGCTCCTGGGTTCAATCCCCAGTGATACACACACACACACACACACACACACACACACACA
>PVLC010008160.1:47142-59927 GCA_004027655.1 Graphiurus murinus | reverse complement strand
TTTTTTGCGGTACTGGGGATTGAACTCAGGGGCATTCTACCTCCGAGCTATACCCCCAGCCCTATTTTTTATTCTTTATTTTGAAACCGAGTTTCACTAAGTTGCGGAGTGCCTCACTAGGTAGCTGAGGCTGGCCGTGAACACGGATCCTCTGGTCTCAGCCTCCCGAATGCTGGGATTACAAGCGTGCGCCACCACGCCCAGCTTTTTATTCTTTATTTTGAAACAAGGTCCCACTAAGTTGCAGAGGTTCTCACTAAGTAGCTGAGGCTGGCCTCGAACCCGGACCCTCCAGTCTCAGCCTCCCAAGTACTGGGATGACAAGTGTGTGCCACCACGCCCGGCCACAAACCTTTTTTTTTTTTTTTTTTTGCGGTACCAGAGATTGAACTCAGAGGCATTCTACCTCCGAGCTACATCCCCAGCCCTATTTTTTATTCTTTATTTTGAAACCGGGTCTCGCTAAGTTGTGGAGTGCCTCACTAGGTAGCTGAGGCTGGCCGCGAACCCGGATCCTCCGGTCTCAGCCTCCCGAATGCTGGGATTATAAGCGTGCGCCACCACGCCCGGCTCGCCACAAACCATTTTATATATTGTTAGGCTCTCCCAATTTTAAATGTATAGTTCATTGGTATGGGACTACTTTGTAATCATGGGATCACTACAACAGTTTTGTTCTAGAATCTTTCCATTGCCCCAAAACATCCCTCGCACCTATTTTTGTCTTTTGTCAAACTCTGTCACACACACACACACACACACACACACACACACACACACACACACACAGGCAACTGCTCACCTGCTTCCTGCCCACAGATCTCTGCCCTTTCTGGACGATCCTGTGAATGGCGTCCCGGCACGCTGAGGTCCAGCCAGCCGTGGCTTGTGTCGGCGGCGTCTTTTGCTGTTGCTGAGAGGTGATCCGAGGTGTGGGTCTCCTGCCGCTTACCCATCCATGCCTCAGTCCATGTCTGGACCGCTTCCAGCTTTGGCTGTTACAAACCCAGATGCTGCAAGCACTGTGTCCAAGCCTTGCGGAGGACCCGAGCTTCCTTTGTCTTGGGCGGGTATCTGGAAGGGCAACTGAGCTTTGCTGATGGAGGGAGAGCAGGAGGGGAGCTGGCAGAGGACCTGGGGGGTCTGAGCCCCACCGAGGCCGGGCACCTTCTAGTGTGTGCCCAGGGCGTGCATGGGGGACCGTGGCCAGGTCGCCTGGCGGCCAGTGAGCTTGGGGGGCTCTGCGGGCGGTGTCTGGGGACTGTGGGAGCTGAGAGTGGGAGCAGGCTAGGGTCAGCGGACGCACAGCTCAGGGATCTTAGGGCAAGAGCAGAATTTAGGAGGAAAGAGAACGTGATTGAGAGTGAGGTCTAGTTAGAGGTTCAGGGGCGGTGAGTGCAGACAAACGTCACGTCTGGTGGAGCGGCAAGACAGAAGAGAAGGGCTGAACCCGCAGCTCCTGGGAGGGCGTGTTGGGAGAAGCCCCAGGGGACCCCGAGGGTGCACCAGCCTGCATGGGAGCTAGGGCGATGTCCAGGTCGTCTGGACCCCGCTGGTTCTTCTGCTTGCAGAAAAGCGCCCCCATCTCCCTAATGCTTCCTTGTCACGTATTTTGCTCCACGACTACCCAGAAACAACCATCAGATGACAAAATAGGAATAAACTGCGAAATCGAACGGAATCAAATCCCCAAGGGGCCCCGATTCTGACACCACGTAGACGGTAAATGACTAAAAATTCTAAATGAGCACAGAAAACGTCTGTCGTGTCAAATAGACTAATTCCAACAGTCTAATATCTATACTTAATTAAAATAGAGGAGCCATCTGTCCACAAGGCTTGCTTCTCAGCGAATCTTTAATTAGTCGCTGCACTGGTAGGATGTCGCAGGGATAAAGGCCTTCCAGTTGATTTTTTTTTTTTTTTCCCCTAGCAGATTTGGAAACTGGGAAAGTGACACAAAAATATTTCTTCTGGTGGCAACTGAGGAGAGAAGGCACTGTGTTTCCTTACTGGTACCTCTGTAGCCAATTCGGGGGAAATGTGTTACTGTCTGAGTATCCAGCCTGCCCCAGAGAGGGTCTTACCTCGATATTGGATTATATCTGGTGCTTATATTGAAGGGAAAGTATTTCCTTTTAGAAAGAATTGAATCATGGAAAAAAAAAAAACATGCAACATAACATAAAATTTACCTTCTTTCCTATTTTTAAGTTACAGTTCAGTAGTGTGAAATATATTCACATCATTGCACAAGTCTCTAGAATTTCCTTTTGCAAATTTCAGCTCTACGTCAAGCGATGAGTCCCCATTTTATCCTGTTCTGGCAGCCCCGTGGTGCTCTCTGTCTCTGTGAATCTGACTACTTTGGACCTCCTAGAAGTCGAGTCACACAACCTGTGGTCTTCCGTGACTGGCTTATGGTGCTCAGCCTCATGTCTTTGAGGTTCATCCATGTTGCAGCTTGTGTTAGAAGTTCCCTCCTTTTCAAGATTGTATAATATTCCATGGGGCATAATACCACATCATCTTTATTCATCTGTCAATGGACACTTGGGTGTTTCTGCCTCCTCACTGTTGTGCATAACACTGCTGTAATCACGCGTGCGCAAGCGTCTCTCTGAGCTCCTGCCCTCAGGGCCAGGGCGGCGTGTCTAAGGGGCTTCTTCTACCACTCCCATCCTCTCTACCTCGTGAATACTTCAGGGCCATAAAGTAGAAGTCCCACTTCCTGCCTCACATCAGCCTTCTCTAGAAGAAAGAAACAAGGAGGAGGGGGGCAGGAGAAGGGGAGGGAGGAGGAGGACACAGGAGAGGAGGAAGAGAAGGAACGAAGAAGAAAAGCAGGCCCCTGGACTAGGAAAGGCTGAAGTAACCAGAAGCTCCTAGCCGACTCCTGCCTTCTCCCTGCCCCCACCCAACCTGGGCATCCCTGCCGCTGTGACAAGCAGGGCACTTGGGTCACAGAGCTGTGTATGGCGCTGTCCCAATAAGGACAGAGGAGGACGGTGAGCCCTCCCGTGCAGGCTGGACGCAAGGTGGCCCTGGGCTGCACCAGGCTGTGGCCCCGGTCACCCTCAGATCGTGTGGCAGGGCAGGGAGGCCGGCGGCTGGCAGCTCGGGGGTGAGCGAGCACGCAGAGGAAGATACAGGGTGCACCGCCATGCTGGCAGGGTGCAAACGAGGCCCCGACTTGGAGCTCAGCGAACTCTCCTGGTCAGGGCGTCTCCATGCACCCCTGATTCTGGGCGAGGTCCTGCTGAGTCCCCAAACCCTCCTGCCCTCTGGGGTGCTAAGAGAGGCAAACCCCACAAGTCCTCTCCACGCCATCAAAACAGAGCGGGACATTCCGCACCGCCTAGAGCTCCGCTGGAGACATGGCCGTGTTCTGAGACAGAAGCCACTATGGAGAGGCACACATTCTTGTGTGACCACAGGGACAGGATGGCCCACAGGGCGGGGACCCTGAAGTCTTAGGAAATCCCCAAGGGTCCTCAAGGGGAGACCAGTTGACTGCGGGGACAGGAGAAAGAGGGGAGCAGCAGAAAAGGCCCTGGGTGGACATGGTGGCCACGTGAGCAACACCTGGACCTGGAGAGGCCCCTGAGGTGAGGCACCCCTGAAACGAGGCACCCCTGAGGCTGAGGGACCCCCCAGGGTGAGGAGCAGCCCTGAGGTGCAGGAACCCCCTGAGCAGGAGCCGCCCCCGAGTTGAAGGGTCTCAGGGCAGCGTGGAGGGAGGAGACTCATGCATCCGCTGGCTTCACCGAGGTGTGCTGTGCTGGTGAGCTCCCTTTGCAGGGACAGGGGTGTGAGGCGTGGACACTGGATGTAGAGGGAAACCGAGGCATGCGGGACACATGGGGGGATCCCCACCTTCTCCCTGATGTTGCCCAGGTGCTCGGGGACACCTGAGTTAAAGCGAGGTTCTCATTTTCTGGCAGGAATTTATAATTACTATTATTTTTTTTTTCGGTACTGGGGATTGAACTCAGGGGCATTCTACCTCCAAGCTACACCCCCAGACCTATTTTTTATTCTTTATTTTGAAACAGGGTCTCACTAAGTTGCAGGGTGCCTCACTAGGTAGCTGAGGCTGGCTGCGAACCTGGATCCTCTGGTCTTAGCCTCCCAAATGCTGGGATTACAAGTGTGCACCACCACACCCGGCGCTAGGAATTCATAATTCTTATGTTGATTTTGGACCTCAAATGTAAAGCGTGAATTAGTCACACTCTTCAGCTCATAGCATACTGTCACCATTACCCTGTGCAAAGGACCTTTCTTCCATCTGTGTATCTATCTATCCATCTATCTATTCGTCCATTCAATATCTTTGTATCTGTTGATCTATCTCTCTGTCATCCATCCATCCGTCCCTCTACCATCTCTCCTCTCTCTCCCTTCTCTTTCTTCTTTTCCTTCCCTCTCTCCCCCTGTCATGCTTTGGATCTGGAATATCCCCCCAAAAGCTCATGTGTTGGAGGCATGGCCCCCGGCGCAGCACGGTTCAGAGGTGGAGCTGTTAGGCAACATTTGAATCCTGGACACTTTGGCCTCCTCTGTGGATTAACCCATTTGGTTGACGATTCCATGGCTAGCTGAATGGTCTTCTGGGAGCTGGAATGTATTGGAGGAATTAAGTCATTGGGGGTGTGTCCCAGAGGGTTTAACTTGTCCTCAGCCCTACAAATCAACCTCTCTCTTCCTCCCCCCTCTCTCCCTCTCTCTCTCTCTCCCTCCCTCTCTCTCTCTCTCTCTCTCTCTCTGTCTCCCCCTCCCTCCCTCCTTCCTGAGCACCTCTCCTCCACCATTCCCTGCCGCCATGATGTTCCTTCCTTGGCGCCTGCCCACCATGGACTGAACCACGGAACCATGAGCCAAAATAAGCCTTTCCTCCTCTGAGCTGCTCTCGTCAGGTGCAAGTCACAGCCATGCGAAGCAGACTGACACCTCTCACTTCCCTCTCCTCCTCATCCTACCTGTCCCGTTTTATCCACAGGCCTTGCCCCTTCCTCCTGCCTCCCCACAAGGAATATTTATGTTTATTTGAAGGAATCTCATTCTTGTTGAATTCCGGTTCTAGGAGGTGAACTTTGATGTAATGATCTTATGACACTTTTATCTTGTTGAGCAGAGAAGTGCTGGTGATGTCTGAGAGGGCTGGGACTCTGAATTACTCCTGACCTGATCCCTAGCACCTTTCCAAGGTCTCTTTGACTTCTGAATTTCTCTATTGCATAGAATAACCCTTATCCATTGAAGAAAAGAGACAGGCAGCTGGCGTGGTGGTGCATGCTTGTAATCCCAGTACTTAGGAGGCTGAGACAGGAGGATTGCAGGTTTGCAGCCAGCCTTAGCTACTTAGTGAGGCCCTCTGCAACTTAACGAGACCCTGTCTCAAAAATAAAGAATAAAAGCCGGGCATGGTGGCGCACGCTTGTAATCCCAGCATTCGGGAGGCTGAGACCCGAGG
This sequence comes from Graphiurus murinus, assembly GCA_004027655.1. Classification (NCBI taxonomy): domain Eukaryota; kingdom Metazoa; phylum Chordata; class Mammalia; order Rodentia; family Gliridae; genus Graphiurus; species Graphiurus murinus. Next base: position 54,451 of record PVLC010008160.1, on the reverse strand, counting down.
ATCCGGGTTGGCGGCCAGCCTCAGCTACCTAGTGAGGCACTCCATAACTTAGTGAGACTCGGTTTCAAAATAAAGAATAAAAAATAGGGCTGGGGGTATAGCTTGGAGGTAGAATGCCCCTGAGTTCAATCCCCAGTACCGCAAAAAAAAAAAAAAAAAAAAAAAAAAAAAAAAAAAAAAAGAAAGAAAAGAGAGAGAGAGAGAGAGAGAGAGAGAGAGAGAGAGAGAGAGAGAGAGAGACAGGCCCAGTGCCGTGCAGTCCAAGGTGTGTGGATGAAGGGACATGGTGGGGCTTTGCCTGCTGTTGGGGCAGACACTGCCAGCACCCCTTGGCCCCCAGCCCAGGACCGCCTAGAAATCACCTGCGGGGTGGCTAAGTGTGTGGACCCCCGCGTCCTGCTCCGGGGGTACTGGGAATGACCGGTATGAGGGACCCCAAGTGCTGCAGCTATTATGCCGTGTGTACAAGTTGTGGGTGCTGGGCTCCGGGAAGGCATGGGAGCACGTTATCCCAAGGAAAGCTTTTGAGAAGATGCACCCCTCCCCCCAGTACATATGTGTGTGTGCTTCCTTCTAAAAATAAAACCAGGGCCAGATTCATAAGAAAGTCTGCCTGGTTGCTTAATAACCTGCTCGAGCTCCACAGTCATCTTGCTGGTCCCCGTTCCACCCTCCCCCAGGTTGGAAGCTAAGCTTCCCTCCGGCCTGCCGCCCGGCCTTCATCAGGACCAGGGCTGACGTTTGCCCGGGACTCTGTGGTCGGAGTCCCTGGTCTCCCTCAGTCCTGGGGGGATGGGGTCCCGTCTCATCTACGCAGGGCGCTGGGGTGCCACTTGGCAGCCGCAGTGCTCAGCTGGGGACCGCGTGCCAGAGGGGGGGCAGGGGCGCGGCCGGCGGCCTCTTTCCTGTCTGATGGCTACTGCAGAAGACCAGGCCTGGGGGGAACGTCGGGGAAGGCGGGGCCCCGAGGGAGCTCCTGGGGATCCGTGCCTCTGCCTGGCGAGAGGTCGTATGAGAAGTTGATTCTGTCGCTGTCACTCTGCTTAATTCCAGTCCTTAGACTGTCGCTCCCAGAACACAGCACTCTCCCTTGGCATTCTCAGAAATGGATCAAACGATACAAATGAAAATCCTTGTATCAGGTGGGCCTCAGGGTCCAGAGGGAGAGCGTTACACACACACACACACACACACACACACACACACACACACACGCATGCACACACACACACACACACGATGTCTCAATACTGATGCACGCTTTTCTCTGTGGTGCTCTGATTGGCACCTTCCCACCTAACACCCAGCTCACCTCCGTCACCTGCACTTGGTGAGGTGTGACCCTGTAACCATTCTTCTCTCATTCCACCGATGGCCAGGTGCCTACGCAGGAGAGGACCGAGCAGGACTGTCACCTCCTCCAGGCAGCCCCCACACCCAGGGTTCCTTCCTGGGCACCTTGCAGTACCCCCTGGACTCCATCACAGCCTCTTCTGCTTCCTGCGGTTTCCCAAAGCAGCGGCAGCGTGACGGCCTCCACACCCTGCTGGCATCCTGTGCAGATGAAGGGCTGAAGCCCTTTGTGGTTCCCAGCGCCCCCGCTCTCTGCCTCCCCCTCACCTGTGCCTGCTGCTCCTCAGGGTCTGTGACCATTCTCTACTGTGCACAGAGAGGTCTGACTTCATTTGGGAAAGGGGAGCCTTCCCTCCGCCCTTCCTGCACCCGGGTTTCTCTGGAGCACTTGTACCTTCTGGGAGATGTGTTTAAGTATCGGTCAGCCACCCCTCCATGGGCGGCGGCTCCATGCCGGTGGCCGGCCTCCCTGCTTGGTTCCTGAGACGTGGCAGGCGTCATCAACATCAGGATGCTTCAGCAGTGGTCACTTTCAGGAGCACCAGGGATGGCTGCAGCAGGCGACCCTTCGGCTTCCATTCCCGGGTGGACCCTTTTCCAGAAAGCTCCGGGTCGGGGGCCGGGCTGTGGACTCCTAGAGCCCTGTCTTTCTCGGGAAAGGCTGCAGCTCCCTTCCTGTCTGTGCACACCGAGGCGGGCCTGGCCAAGGCACCTCTGATGGGGGACTCCCCGGGCGCCCTCATTTTCAGACCCGCGTGATCCGACAGTGCTGGAGACCATCAGATTCAAACCACAAAGATGTGAACCAGGAAAAGAAGTGAAAGGCGTGCCCCTCGGGCTCAGGGATTTCGTCTGGGTGTCAGGCCGGATGCAGGGGCCTCTGAGGGGATGCTGGACGCTGGACACAGCACACCGAAGCAGAGGGCCAGAGGAAGTGGCTCCCGATGTCCTGCAGGCTCTGTTGGACAGCTGTGTGCAGCGGGGAGAACGGGAAGGAGGAGAGTTCAGTGTCGCTGGGCAGAGGGGCCAGGGGAGGAGCTTCAGCGCACGAGGACAGGCCGATGGCATCTCTGCTCCTGTGCCTGGCCCCTCCCCGTGGTGGCATCCTTAGGGAGCAGCCTTGCGGTGGCCCCTGCCCAGGCTTGCCTTGCCCACTGCTGCTGCACCGTGGAGCTGTGCCAGGGCCCAGCTGCGGAAAGGAGGCCCGCAGGACAGTCCTGTGCTCCCGATGTCCTGGCTGGGGCACCCCGTGACACCCGAGAGGGGCAGCCAAGGTGGACGGGGCCCTGCGCGGCCGTCTGCAGGTGCAGGGAGTCATGCGCGGAGCAGCTCAGCTCTGCAGACCAGAGGACCCTGCCTCCTGGGGATCCAGCCCCGAGGTCCAGGGCTGTGCCCGCGTGTCACTGCTGCAGAGGCTGGCCTGGCCATGGGGCTGCCTTCTCTGTCTCAGTATCAGCTGGGCATGCCAATCCTGGTGGCTGTAAGCGTTTTTAAGTACTACATCCTGAATGCCAGATGGAGAGAAAGGCTTTTCCTTCATGAGGGGGAACCAATGCAGACTCTTCATGGCCAGTGTTATTCCCTGAGGACGTCTCTAGCCTGTTAGCCAGTGAGCACCTCTGCGTGAGCACTTCCAAGTGAGCACCTCCCAGTGAGCACCTCCACGTGAGCACCTCTGCGTGAGCACCTCTGCGTGAGCACTTCCAAGTGAGCACCTCTGAGCTGTGAGACAGACGACTGGGCGGGGAGGTGCAGAAGGAGCCCTGAAGAGCAGGGGGCATGAGTCTCAGCTATGGTTTAAAATTTTGTTCTGTTTTGTGTTTTGTTCACGAAACCAGGGGTTTGGCCTGTAGAACCCAGGTAGTCTCAGGAGTGGCAGGCGCTGGCTTAACCAGGTAACTTTCAGTTCTCCCAAAGTATCCGTTTGGCTGTTCCTCTGCCAATGCGACTGAAATGGGTGGTGGTTTCCGACTTCTGCAGAAGTGTTTGGACTGTCCAGAGACACGGCCAACTAGGTACGATGGCGCTCACCTGTACTCCCACCTACTCGGGGCTGAGGTGGAGGATCACAAGCCTGGGGCCGGGCAGGGCAAGTTAGGGAGACCCTCCCCCAAAATAAAAGAAGTGGGTGCAGCTCACTGGAAGAGTGCTTGCCTAGCATGTGCAAGACCCTGTGTTCCATCCCCATCACTGGAGAGAGAGAGACAGAAAGAGAGGGAGAGAGAGAGAGAGAGACAGAGAGAGAGACAGAGAGAGAGACAGAGAGAGAGACAGAGAGAGAAAGGAAGAAGGAGGAGGGGGAGGGATAAGGGAAGAGGAGGAAGGAGGAGGAGGAGGGAGGAGGAGGAGGGAGAGAAGGGAGGAGGAGGAAGGAGGAGGGAGGAAGAAGAAGAGGAAGAGGAAAGTGGGAGGGAGTGCCTGCCCAACCTTCACAGCAAGTTCAAACAGCACAGACTGGGATGGTGACCGGAGCACACCCCGCTGAGGCTTGCACACCACTCACACGGCAGGCACAGGGCAGATGCTGCCACAGACCTCTCTACCGCCTCCGCCTTCAGAGCTCTCGTCCTCCGGCCTGGAGACTGCATGACAGTGGTCTCCCTCGTTTGTCTCTTCAGGTTCACTACAGTTTTGTGTTGTGGCAAAGGGCCTGCCGCACGGGTCAGGCGAGGTCCCAGCCCTGAGGTAGCCCAGAGTTGGGGAGAAGAGAAATAAGCACACCCACTCATTCCGCCACCGGAGCGTGCACCAGGGGTGTGTCCGTGGGGAGCAGTGAAACACGGGAGCTGCCCCCCGTGGGGCCGCCCGAAGCTTCCCTGGGGGGGACATCTGAGGAGGAGTCGGCTGGGGCTGAGGGGTGAGGGAGGGCGCGACTGAGGAATGGTGGGTGGGCAGGGCGGGGTGGCCCCGATCGTGAAGGGTCTGTCTACCACGAGGAGGAGTGTGGTCTCTGCCCGTTGCTCCTGGAGGCCCAGAGAGTGATTATCTTAGAACGTCTTTGTCCACGCAGGAGCTTTCCTGCTGCATTGACGCTGGGTCTCCAGGCATAGGGGAGCACTAGTCAAGTCAGGAGGGGCTGACCTGGAGGAGGGTCTGGGGAGGAGTTGAGCCTGGCAGGAAGATGGCTGAGGTGAGACAGGAGGACGGTCAGCGACAGTGGGCTGGGGAGATGTGCCGGAGAGGAGGGCACCACCCAGAGGCCAGCCAGCCTCAACCTCCCTTCGAGCAGCCTCCTCACACCATCTTTAGTGAGGAGAGTGCTCCGGGGAGGACGGGTCGGCCTTCCTCCTGCCAGAGGTGCTTGGAAGTGACCCACAGAAGGGAAGGACACGGGAGGCCCTGCGCCTCAGCGGGGTCCACATGTCCTCCTGGGAACGGGAGGCAGGGAGTCCTCCCTCTGGCCTCCGGGCATCGGACATCTTCTCTGAGCTAGTCCGAGGCTAAGCAGCAACCCTGGCCGCGCCCTCCTCTTCCAGCTGCTGCGAATTACTCATCTCAGATTTAATGAAGGGAGCAGCATCGCTGATCTCCCAGTGATTGGCCTCTTCACTTCAGAACCTGTCTTTATTACTAAAAAATCTCTCTAGGCTTCAAATTGATGAGATAGTTCTAGCAGGTCATGTGCTTCCCCGGATCAAGGGGAGACATTATTTGTGACTATCAATAATTATTTTCTTATTAATGTAATTAAAGATCTTATTCTTCCCTATCTTGTAGCCTAGGAGAAATAAATCTTCCAATTATCTTTTACTTTCAGGTTCTTTTTTTTTTTTTTTTCAAAATATCTCTAATTATCACTCTTGCTACAAGTATAATCAACTTGCATAAATTAGATTCTATTCTTAGCCTCGGTTTAGCCATCCCCCCATCTTTTTTTCTAGCACTTTGTATGTTATGGTGACAAGTTCTAAGCTAACACGTCGATGCCACACACAACCCAGATTGAAAGGCCCAAACTAAAACCATATATTTACGTAGAATTTGACTCAGGACAGTCTAAACACACAGAGCAACCAAGATGAAGCACCCCGCCAGGTAGCTGGGTCGGGGCTGGAGCAACCCTGTCCTGAATCAGTCCTGCTGCTGCCTGCACTACCGCCGGTCCCTGGGGTCAACCAGTGTGCAGGAGAAACCGGAGCCTCCCCAAGGCCTGTGGGGGGGACTTGTGGGGGGGCGCCAAGGTGGGGCTTGCCCAGGGACATGGTCTTTGTTCCTGGGTAAAGGACCAGGACACGGGCCCAGCCCTGTTTCTAAGGCCATCAACCCCACCGTGCGCCTCCTCGGGAAAACCACGGAGGGGGCTGGAGGGCGTTTGCAGAGACCCCGGACGGATCAACAGCATTTGATCCGGTCTGTGGAACCCTGGGGGCTGAGATGGTCTTGAGGGCAAATGAAACAACTATCGCCATCGAGAATAGAATCTGTGGCCCCAGCACAGCACCTAGGGTGTGCGGCTACCTCTCCAGGCCCGAGAGCTGCCCTGAGCTGTCCTCGCCTCTTCCAAGGGGGGCTCCGTGGCCCTTTGATGTTCCGGGCTGTTGCAGGAGCTTGTGCAGGGTTGGGGTGGGTTAAATAACGACGCATTTCCCATCGGCAGACGCTTCTGCAGGCTGTTTGGATGCAGGCAGGCCTGATTCCCACCTCCCCTTCCGGTCTTTGCATGTCCTCACAGGAGGGTCAGGGGGCCTGGCGTGGTTCGGCTTTTCCGTAAAGGAGCATGGCGGGCTACTGACAGCACAGCTGGAGGTTGGAGCTGGACCCACTGGCTGGCTGGGGCCCGGAGGAGCCCACAGCATCAGTGCCATCTCAGAAAGGATTTTTGTAGCTGCAGAGGCATTTGCTACTTCAATGGCTGTTCTTAAACTAGGCTTTCCAGCAGAGCAGTGCATTCGACTTTAGGAGCCCCTACAGGGCTTGGCTATTACGTAAGGACCAGCAGAGCAGCACTAGACCACTGAGACTTATGGCCTGCCCGTGTCAGACAGCCGGGCCCCTGCTGGAAGCCTTGACCGACCCCTCCAGGCCTGTTTCCATGGTGACCGGTGCTGCGGCTGCCTCCTCTGGTCCCCAGAGTTCTCGCCTCTCTTCCGGCTCTTGGTGTAAGCCCGAGGGAGGCCGCTCATGCACACCAGCGTCTTCCCCACCAGGGGGCGACACAGTGGAATGAGGGCAATCCGTTGTGGGACGGACGGGGCAGGACTGTGCCAGGCCACCAGGACCAAGCACCTCGACGGGGCTCCATCCACACAAGCCCGTTTCCCTCCGTCCTGGGGGCGGGAGGCCCGCAGCCACAGAGTGCAGGGCCGGCTGCTCTAGTCCTCACACCTGGCCTGCAGACAGACAGTGTCTTCTTTCTGCATCTCCACGTGGCCGTCCCTCTGTGTCCCCACCTCCTCTGCTCGTGAGGACGCCATTCAGAACCCCCCCCCCCCCCCGGCATTTCACCTTCCTTTCCACTTTAAAGATCCTGTCTGGAGCGCAGCCACGTTCTGGGATCACAAGGTCAGGACTCTTAGATGAACTCAGGACACACTTGAGCCATCACAGGGTCCGGTGCTGGGCAGGGCGCCTGGCGGCTCCAGAGATGTCCGAGGGGTGACCGTCCAGGCCAAGCCCTGCCACCCATGCGGGAAGGAGGAGGTGGGTGGTCCTGCTGGCTCTATCTGTGGCCCCCATTACTGCCTCCCCAGAGTGTGTGCCTGTCCCCACGAGCTTGGGCTATGACTCCCTGTGTCAGTCAGCTTCCTGTCGCTGGGGCCAACCTGAGAAAATCCGGCGGAAGGAGGAAAGGTTCCAGAAGTTTCCATGCATGGTCACCTGGCCCTGCTGCTCTGAGTCTGGTAGAGCATCTTGGCGGGAACACACAGGAAGAGAGAGAGAAGGAGAGAGAGAGATGGGGGGGGGAGAGAGGGGGAGAGAAGGAGAGGAGGGAGGGGGAGAGAGAAGGAGAGGAGGG
>PVLC010008160.1:34472-47042 GCA_004027655.1 Graphiurus murinus | reverse complement strand
GAAAGAGAAAGAGAGATGGAGGGGAGAGAGAGGAAGAGAGGGAGAGAGAGAGAGAGAGAGAGAGAGTATGGGGAGGTCAAGTTCCGCCTCCCAGGGCATGCCCCCAGGCCCACCTCTTCCAACTAGGCCCCACAGTGCCACGATGGCCGGGACCAGGCCTTCAGCAACATCCCGCACCCCAACTGTGACGCCCCCACCCCTCTTTCCAAGGCAGACGCTTCAAACGCGTGGGGCCTGTGTGGACATCTCCAGCCAGTGCCTCGGCCGCCATCACACCCAGCGCGGGTCTACGCCTCCACCAGCCGCTGCTGCACAACCCCAGCTCCCTGGCTCCGCCTCAGCCGCTCCCTGCCCGGGGTGCTGCCTCGGCCAACCAGCCCTCTCCTGCACCTTAGCCGTCTGGCCCTGTCGCCCAGCCAGAAACCCGGGCCCGGCCTTGACTTCTGCCTCTCTTCTTCCCTCCCTCTCTCCCCCTCGCTCTTTCTCCTCCATTACCCCTTCTCTCTTCTCTCTCTCTCTTTCTCTCCCTCTCCCTCTCTCTTTCCCCGTCTCTGCCCTCTTTTCACCTCTGTCTCTTCCCTCCCTCTCTCTCTCCCTCTCTTTCTCCTCCATTACCCCTTGTCTCCTCTCTCTCTGCCTTTCCCCGTCTCTGTGTCTGTCCCCTTTTCACCTCGGTCCCTTCCCTCCTTCTCTTCGTCTCTCTGTCTCTCCACGTCTCTTCATCAGCCCTACTGGGACTGTCTTCTCTGTCCTCCGACGCTTGGCCTTCGTCACCTCCTCCGCCCCATCTCTCCCACCTCTCTGGCCCTTCCCTCGCCCGTGCATGCCCGTGGCACCTGCTACCTCCTCCCGTGCGTGCCCACAGCCTCTTCAGCCCCCCTGTGGCCTCCAGGTCCCCACCCCTGGCCTGGCCTCACAGATGGCCGGGGCTACCTCCCCTCAGCCTGGCCCTCTTTCTGCTACTCCCTCGCCGCTTCCAGTGATGGTGGCTCTCCTTCTCGGCCTGCAGCCCCATCTAGGTCCCTCTCAGGGCCGGGGCCTGTTCTCCACTAGTTTCCCGGCATTGCTGACGAACATGGCTGGGGTCCAATTAGCTTCTCTAGGGAAAGCACAGACCTTGAGTCTGTACCCAAACCTCCCCCTGCACAGAGCCCGAACCACACAGAGCACGTTTAAGGCCATTCATCCCCGGAGCAGGACGTCACTGCCGGGCCACACTGCACGAGGGCTTCTCCAGCTCCTCACCTGGCCTCTTCTTTTGCATCTGAAAGCCACTCAAATCCATCTCCAGAATCAGAGAAGAGTGATTTCGGTCTATTTTTACCACATCCGAGTTCTCCTGAGGACTCGGGAGGCAGAGCGGGATCCTGTGGCGGCGCCGTGTCTCACAGGAAGGCTGAGGGTCCCGGCTGGGCTCGAGGACTTGTCGCCGGAGCCCTGGTGCCATGCGTGGGGGTGGCGGGTAAGGCCAGGCTCTGTCTGGCGGTGCCACAGCGAGGCTGGATAAGCAGAGCTGCCGCACTCAGCTGGGGCGGGCGTGCAGGAGCCCGGGAGAAGGTGACTCCTGGCACTGCACCTCTCCCCTAAAGCTGCAGCTCGTCCTCCTCAGAGGCCGGCCTCTTCCTCAGCCTCTTTTGTGCTGCTGGCTTCCACCTTCTCCTCTCTACCCATCACCCCATTTTTGCACAAAACATTTATTTGTAAGTTCATGAGCAGCAGGAATGTGTGTGTGTTGGGGGGGGGCAGGAGGCTCAGAGTTTACAATGCTGTCCCAGGAACCCCTGGGCTTTCCAAACACACGTCCTCCTCTCTAGGCACCGGAGGAAGAGTGGCCCTCTGAGCAGAGAGGTGAGCCTTCTTGTCTGCCTCCGGAATCCCGGGGAGGTGCTCATTGAATTTCCCAAACTGCCTTTATGCAAGAACTCTGGAGAAGATTCCAGGGGAAACCGGTGGCTTGGATTTGTGTTGTCTTGTTGGTCTCAAAACAAATCCAGAAGTTTTATTTTTGATAGAAAATAAAAATTATGCCCCCGGATGTGTTTCCTCTTTTGCTTCAGTGGCCCCCAGTCAGGTCAGGCGAGCTGAGGCTTTGTCTTCTCGCTGGGGCCGGGCCGGGGCCCACTTTCCGGAGCTGGGTTTGTTTCTTGGTCTCCAGTGAAGATCTAAGAGGAGATTACCTGGGGGCGACATGATGGATTCTCTTCATCTCCCCCAGGAAGATGTTTGCTTTCGCCCAGCTCTAACATTGTAATCTCAAACCTACTCAAGTGCTTCTAACGTTTATCAGTCTCCGCAGAACTGGACAATCCTCTGTAAACACGAAACTGGCTTAGTGTGTTTCGGCTTTACAATGCAGCATTTTTTTTTTTTTAAAGGTAGGATCCAGGGCTTAGACATTTAAATCCTATGCAAATAATTATGGCAAATATATGAATCAGAAAAATGTGCTTTGAGCTGGGCCGGCCTCTCCTTTCAATATTGCCTTTTATTTAAAAATAGGCAAACAGAAGAGGAATTATACCTATTTGCTTTTTCTGCTGAATATTTTAATGGTTTGTTCTGTCTGAGAAAACCTGATGTTTAGCTAAAGTTGACAGAAACCACAAGTGGACGTGTCAAAACAAGCTGGAGAAAGTTACTTTTGATGTGTTTTATTGAGATATCCGAGGTACTTTCCAATTATTTTATGCCAAGAAAGGTAGTTCTTCACACACACACAAAGAAGTTCTTTTGAAAACCACAAATGTAACTTGTCAAACCTTAAATATCATTTAAGATCTGCCACGGGAAAGTTCTAAGGCAGGCTGGCAGCTCCTGGCAGGAAGAAAGCAGGTTCGAGGGCTGGAGGGCTGCCGGGGCTGTGCGGGTCTGTGCGGGGCTGCGGAGCCCTCTCGTGTCCCAGCCCTTCCTTTCCTTCCTATCCGCAGGGACAGAGCACCGCAGCTCCTGGCTCTGGAAGGAGCAAGCCAGGATTTGCACCTGGAGCAGCCTGCGTGCGCCCTACGGGGGGAACCGGGGTTCCTGCGAGGTTCTGAGGCCGCTGGGCCATGGGTGGGCGAGGCGCTGTGGCCGGCTCAGAAGCCCCCGTTTTCTGGGCTTTGAGAACTAAAGGTGCTCCCCTGGGCTCTGGAGTAGGAGCGCGCACGTGGCAGCCGGCCAGTCCCAGCACCTACCTGGATTCTACGCTCCAGATCTCTGAGCCACCCCTGGTTTCTCTTTGGAACCCAGGGGTCAGCGGGTCCCTCTTGCAGGGTGATGCACTTGGGGGGCTGTGGAGTGGCCGCCCCCAGCCCGGGACGCGTGGGAGCCCTGTGCAGGGACATGCAGCCCGTCCCCAGCTCTGAGGTCCTGCCCTCCTCTGCTGGCGAGCAGGGCCAGTCCCTTCCAAAGTCCCTCTGCACGCCCCCCTCCCCAGTCTGGTGACACCCCGGCTCCCGGGGAAAAAGACCCCAAGCCTCTGTAGACACAGGAACTGCACAGGGGCAAGCGGTGTGCTTTCCTAGGCACCAGATTTTTCAAAAGGTGACTTAAGAAGCAGTTCACAGATACGAAGACAATGGGGACAGGAGGTGTTTTCAGATTACACAGAAACCACATGAAAGCCGCTTGGGAAGAGGAGCCGGGTCTGAACTTGACTGTGCCGAGGGCGGGGCAGGAGCGAGGGGGCAGTGGAGGAGGAGGAGGAGGCGGGCCCTGGTGTGGCCAGAGGGGCGGGCCTGGGGCTGATGGGTAGCTGCCCCAGAGGCACGGCCCGGGGCCCCCGGAAGCCGCTCCTCCCTGCACCCCCTTGCTTCAGGACCTATCCTTGTCTGCAGAGGGGGAGCTTGAGGGCCCCAGTGCCCCTCGAGGGTGTGTGCCATCCTCGGAAGACCTGCAGGCACCTCAGCGTCCTGTACGGGAGAGCTCGGGATAGGACAGGGGCACAGGAGAGGGCCCCTGCGCTGGAGGTGCTCGCCAGCCTCTAGGCTGGAGTCCGTTTTGTGATGCTGAGGCTGTCTGAGGTTCCCTCCTCTCCTCTCTTGCCCCTTTCTTCCTTGGCCTGCCAAGGAGAGTTATAATCCCACTACTGGGATTCAATGATGTCAGCTCCAAACATTAATAAATGAGCTCTGTAGGGGAATTTACATCTATGACAGAGGTTGAACCCCGAGGCATTCTACCTTCAACCCTATTTTATTATTTTTATTTTGAAACAAGGTCTCACTAAGTTGCTGAGGGTCTTACTAAGTTGCTGAGGGTCTCACTAAGTTGCCGAGGGCTGGCCAAGAACCTGACATCCTCCTGTCTCAGCCTCCCAAGTACTGGGATTACAGGTGTGCGCCACCACGCCCGGCTCAAACTTGCAAGTTGGAAGGGTTGGGATGTGTCAGATGTGAGGGGGGGCTGGAGGGAGCTGCAACCCCACTTGCAAAGTCTCACCTCCAGTTCCTGCTCCACGGGGGAGAGTACAGGGGGTCCCGGGCCAGCCCTCCCTCGGTGGGTGAGGGGTGGGTGAGGTGCCCTCTCAGCTGTCCACGGTAGCCTTCTCTTCTTCCTTGACTGTTGTCACTCTGTTTTCCTCTCATCAAGCTGGAGACAATCTGCACCCTCTGGCGTCCCCGGGAGTTGAGTGACGCTTGCCATTTCCTGTGGTCTGAGCAGGATCGTCCCTGGGCGGGCGTCCTTGTGTCTCTCTGTGTCCACTCCATGTGGCCGCTCCCCCTCTGTTCTCTCTGTGGTTTGTCCAGAAGGCCCAGCTCCTGGCTGCTTCCCACACTTCCCCTTCCAAACCCTCCCGTCAACGCTGTTTCGGTGGGATTAGGGGCGGCTCTCTTTGCTTTCGCACAATCATTCATTAAAATACTTTTTATTTTTTGCCTAAATTACACCCTGCATTCTGCCAGGCGCTCTCCCACCTGGTGCCGCTCAGCCGAGCTGCCTGTGCGTGGCTGTTCCGCCCGCAGGCTGGGGAGTGGGGGGCTCCCTCGGGCTGGCCCCGCACCCAGGTCTTCCTGGAACTTCTTTAGAAAAGAGCAAGGCCAGAGGCCAGCCCGCCCGTGTGCACTCTCGTGTGTGTCTGTGCCGTGTTCCTATGCATGTGTGAGGCCAGTCTGGAATTCTCTGGTGAGGACGCAGGCAGCAGCGTCTCGCAGCTCAGTCTGAACCTCCCCCAGGAAGCAGGCCCAGCTGGACCCTGACACCTGGCTGCCAGTGCACCCGCTGCAGCCAATGGCCTGAGGGTTGGTCCAGGTTCTCTAGAGAAACAGACTTCACAGCACAGGTACATTATCAAAGGGGGCTTATCAAGTCACATTGCACTCTGGAGCGGCGGAGTCCCACGTGACGGCCTGCACCTGAGCTCTGCAGGAACCAGCAGCTGGTCGAGTGGTCCCAGAGCTGGTGTCTCAGAATGAGGCCCCCAAAGATGCGGCCCCAGTCCAAGATGGGAGAGACGAGGAAGCTACTTGGAGAATCGTCCGTTAGTGAGAGTCCAGTTAGGAGAACAAAGGGGCCGAGGTCTGGTACCCTAGGCCAGAGCAGACAACACGCCTTCACTCAGGAGGAACCGGGTGCCTGCAGGCTGCTTCCTTCTTCTACCCTCCATTCCACCCGGGGCCTGGCCTATTGGTCCTGCATTCACATTCAGGGTGGGACTTCACTCTCAATTGGCTGGTCTACACGTCAATCATCTTATCAACACATGCCAAAGCCGCACCTCTTATTCCAGTCAGTTTGGCAATCCAGATTAACCGCCCTGGCACTAATGACAGGCCCGGGGCACTCAGGCCCTGGTGGCCGCAGAGGGTGAGGGCAGAGGCCCTTGGCGTGCGTGGCTGTGTGCTCCACAGTCCTGGTGGCCGCTCTCACCAATGGAGGGACGACAGCGGAACAGAAACCGAATTTACATGAGTCCACCGCGGAGCGCAGATTCCCAGGAGTCCCCGTGCTGTGCTCCTCCACGTGAGGTCCGTGTCGGGGGGGGGGGTATCCAGGATGAGCCAGGGCTGGGGCTGGGGTGCTGTGTGCAGCTGCACCATGGGCCCGGCCCGGGCTTCCCTCCCTCAGCTGTCCTGGGGGACCGCATCACTGGACGGAGAGCCGGTCTCAGGGGCTTGGCCTCCAGGCTGGTGCTGACCCCACGCATAGCACCGACTCCAGGCTCCGTCCCAGAGGACGCCGAGGTCGCTTTTTATTTGGGGACCTCGGTGGACAGATGACGACAGTCCCAGCAAGCTGACGAGGCCACTGCAACCTCCAGACCTAATGCAGTCTCTCCTCTGGCGTGGTCCCTTCCCGGAAGAACTGTGGGTTTCAGAGGACCAGCTCTGCATCACTGACGTGAAATAATAAAAGGATCGTGTCTTTTCTCATGTGTGGAAGGGAAAGCAAGCAAGCGAAAACCAAGGATCTCACGAAAACAGAAGGGAGACAGTAGAACAGAGGACAGAACCAGGGCGAGGATGAGCGGAAGGCCTGGGGAGGTGCTGGGATGAAATCGACCAAATTACGCTAGGTGCCTGTCCAAATACACCACAACGAATCTTCCTATTATATATAACTACTATTTTTTTTTTAAATAATTCCTGCTCCGTGCCGTTATAACAGTCACATTCCCTCCTAAAGCATCATTGGCTCATTTCTAGTTTAACCTTCATCCCCCTCCACCTTTTCTCAGGATTTCATCAATTTTTCTTGTAGTCACGTGTTTATGTGCGTGTGTGTGTGTGTGTGTGTGCGTGTGCGTGCGTGTGCACGTGTTATCACGTGTGTAGGTTCCTGTCTCCACCACCACGGTCAAGATACAGGACATCTCCATGTGCCTCCTGCAGTCCCAAGTCTGTGCTCCACCTCTGTGCTCCTGTGGTCTAGGGAATGTCCTGGGAGTGGAATTCTACACAGTGCAACCCCTGGAGCTCAGCCTCTTTGCTCGGTGTCACCTTGAGACCATCCAGCCGCACCTGCGCCGGTGATTGGTCGTCCACACCGCAGATCGCAGAGGGACCCTGAGTGCAGCTCTGTGGTGTGGGCGGCTGCAGCATATGCACGATCAGCCATGGGTACCTGCAAAGAAAGCTGCCCTGGCCATCGAGCTACAGGATTTTTTATGTGAGCCACCTTCAGAGATTTTAAGGGACATAAGACACTAAAGAAACTTCTTGACGAGTCATGATTTGGTGCAGTAACGGCGCTGTTGAACCACGTGGCACGGCGGTGAAAATCGTAGACTTTGGAACCCGGCAGACTGGAGTCTGAGTCTCGGTGGTTCTGTTCCTTCCTACATGTGGGTCTTGGACGAGAATTGGCTGCACGGAGCCTGGATTTCCTCATCTCGCCTGTTTTGATGAAGTTAGCTCAAGGAGAGGCGCCAGCATGGTGCCCAGCATTGTGGGCCTTCAACACGCGGCTGCTCGTATGGCAGGCCTTAGCATGGGCCAGAACGCCCCGGGGCCTGCGGGGGGAGGGAGGCGGCCTCCTGTCTGCTCGGAGGCACTTCCCGCTGGCATCCGGCGGGTTGTAAGGGGACGGGCCTCCCTTCCCCAGGAACCTTCCCGGTGACCTCCCGCTGAAGGGTCCCAGCGCCTATAAAACGTGTTCTTACCCATTTTACGGGTGTCCTTATCAAAAAGCACAACCCAGTCAGCTTTACCTTCACAGCAGGGTTACTTCCTCCTGTTCCTAAAGCAAAGACACCTCCTGCCAAGACAGGGCACTTTATGTTCATGTGAACCCAAATGCTTCACTTAGATTTATAAGAATCGCACCCGATGCCAACGCCTTAGGGCTCGTGTACCAAGCAAGGGGGGGCATGGTTAACAAGCCGAGCCCTTCAGAGACCTCAGCTCTCTGCCTCTGCGTCCCCAAGGAGGGGAGGGAAGGGACTGTTGGGACACGCGCCTGGAAGGAAGGTTTAGGCCCAGCGCAGGGCCTCCGAGCTGCCAGGTGCCTCTGACGCCTTCGGCTGTAAGGAGGGCACCTGGGGTGACCGGGGGGCAGGCTCTGCAGAGGGCTGGCTCACGTCAGCATCCCCTCCCCGTGCAGTTGATGCGGCTGGAGGCGAGGCCTGGGCCTCAGGCTTCCGCCCCTGAGCAGGCCTCTGGTGGAGGGCCAGGGCTCGGGCAGTGACCATCTGAGCTGAGGTAGAGCCGCTGCCCCTCCCAGAAAGCCCCCAAGCACCCAGGCACCACTCGCTCACATTGCACTTTCAGTCCTGACGGATGGGTTTGCTTGGGAGAAAATCGGGGTGCCTTCGGGCTGCCCCCTCCTGTTTCTCAACCTTAGGGTCCCTTTATAGTATTTTCGGCAATATGTAGCCGCTGCCGGTTTTCAGTGCAGTGGGATAAATAAGGAGGGGGGAAATCATCACAGAGACAGACAGCCGGAGAGGGTGGCCGCTCCCAATTCAAGGAGGGCAGGGGAGGCCACCAGGGGATGGGTGAGTTTGGTAATTCAAACAGACAAGGAGTGCTGGCATGGAAAATGTGCTTTTGGGGGTGCGTGCCCCGGCCCCGCGCTCCCAGCAGAGACCCAGGCTCCGAGGGATGGCTGTGGAACCCGTTCATTTATCTTTATCAACTGTCGGTCAGGGGAGACAGAGCCATGGTTCCTTTCACACCTTAAATAGAGCTTCCTGACAGGACGGGAGCTGAAGTGACCCTTGTCTAACACAGAGGCTCCCAGAATGCAATTTCCTGAGGCTCCTTCATTTTGCAGATGGAGACTCAGGTTAAGTGCCCCCCCCCCCGATATTACATGGCTTCTGGCAGAGCTGGGCACTGATAACTCCCCCGTGCACCTTTTAAAGTCTCACCACCCTGTCCCTGATTTCCACAGTTGTGACTGTGACTTAGCATCGAGCTCGTGTTGAGAGTTCTGCAGGGCTGCACCAGACACGACACTGCTCACAGCTCTGGGGTGGAGGTGCCCCACTCACCCACTGCAGCGTTGGAATCATGCACTGAAATTTTCAGCCATGTTGGCCAGCCAGGACATGGCTGAGCACCAGAAAATCAGCCCAGGCAGAGACACACTCCCTGAGGTTGCAGGACCCTTGGAGGGTCCCATTCCTGGGTGGAACACAGTTCCCAAGAGGTCTCCTGGAACCTCAGTCCTGTCCTCTTAGGGCTACTGGAGTGTAGCGGTGACACCAATGGTCTCTGTGCCTCTTGGGCTCCTTGTCCCTAAATGTTGGATCAGACCAGCCAAGCTATGCCCCCCTACTGTGTTCTGTGTTTCTCAAAAGGATGCCACCAACCCAAGGTGAAAGAAAAGGAAGGACAGGGGTTATCCAAGGACAAGACATGACCGGCATTTATCTCCATGCACTCCCCATGCATTTCACTCAGCTCCTGCAAGACTGTGTGGAATGTCATTGTTGCAGTCCTGCAATGCATGACTATGTGGAGCACACACCCTGGTCTCTGTCCTGCAGCAGAGGAAACCTAGGCACATAGCAGTTAAGTGACTTGCGCAGGCAGGGGGCTCATGGGCACTTCACCAGGAGGCGCCAGTGGCCACCAGCTCATGTCCTGGCTGGCTGGTGGGTAGAAGGCTGAGCCGCCCTCTAGGATTGGCCTCGTGTCGTGTTGGTGGGAACGGCAGTGCTCAGTTTAAGCAACGTCATTCCAGTCTGTAAAGTCGGGTAGTACGTGGACTTTAGAAATGCCTGAGCTCCCTGCGTCCTGCGTCCGGGGGCCCCGCCTCAGGCTAGCCCTCTGCCCTGCAACCTTCCTCACCAGCACATAACGCTCACCTTAGGGCGTTGCTGCCTGTCCAGCACCAGGTCTGATGGCCCCCAGGAGCAAGAGAGTGGACGGGCAGATGAGGGCCACTTGACAATGGCCGTGTGTATCCAGATGCTTCCAGCAGCTGCAGTCCCCTGCAGCGGACCTTCTGGAAAGGTTTGTTTCTGGACTCCCAATTCAATTTTGTTCGTCTACGTGTACTTCGTGTGCCAGTACCATACTCTACCGACTACTGTAGCTTTGCAGTAACTTTTAAGTCAGGGAGTTCGAGTTCTTCAACTTCCATTTTCCCAAAATCGATTAGGTTATTATAAGTTCCTTGCATTTCAGAATGCATTTTAGGATTACTTGTCACTGGATGCAAAAAAAGGCATCTGGGATATTTTATAGGAATTGCATTTAATCCATAGATCAATTTGGGAAATGGTGCCATTTAACAATATAAACTTTTTCATTCTGTGAACATGCAAGCCCTTTCTCTCAAACGTAACCTCTTTATCACAGCTTTCTCTTTAATGGTGCCCCCATTTTCCTCAATAAATCTCTGATCTTCCCTTACTTGTGCTTTCCATTGTAAATCTTTCAGGAAGCAAGGACCAAGGAAGAGATAACCACCCTGTGACAGTCATTTCTAGGAGAGATTCTCACCCTATAACAAACTCACCTAGGTTTGCACCAGAAATGGGCAGAACAAGGTCTGAGTGAATACATGATGCCAAGACCCAAGTTCTGTGAAGTTTTCGAAGCAGAAAGATGAACTAGACAGGGAAAGAACACACATATACAGCTCCCCAGCCCAGCAGGGAGATGGCTGATGTCACCGATATCTCTGTGCACCGAGAAACTTAGAGGACAGACCAAGGAGGCGTGAGCGTTAACTCCACCGCTCCAGACCTGAAGGAATCCAAATCTGGAAAGCCCGATAAGGAATCATCCATCTCAAGGAGCTCAGCAAGGAATGATTTAAGGCTCTTTAAAGTTAGGGCTTTTTATTTTTTATGTCACGGATGTTATCTTCTGTGTTGGTTTGATATTATTTTATATTGCATACTTCAATCCAGTTTTACCTATTTCTTCTAATGTTTTAATGTATTAATTGGATTTATTCTGTCCTTTTGCTTCTTGCTCATTTTTATACTCTGAGCTCTTGTATCTGCTTCTGCCTCTCCCCATGTCTTTTTTTGTTTTCATGCATAATATAGGCTAATAGTAATTTTATGTTCTTTACTACCTAATTTTTCAGCCTATTCTAGAGTATTATTTATTATTTCCACCCTGGGACAAATGGAGTTATGGAGAATGTTTTCAACACATTTTTATGGATTATCTTTTTTTTTTTTTTTTGCGGTACTGGGAATTGAACTCAGGGGCATTCTACCTCCCAGCTACACCCCCAGCCCTATTATTTTTTATTATTCTTTATTTTGAAACAGGGTCTCACTAAGTTGTGGAGTGCCTCACTAGGTAGCTGAGGCTGGCCGTGAACCTGGATCCTCCGGTCTCAGCCTCCCAAATGCTGGGATTACAAATGTGCACCACCATGCCCGGCTTGGATTATCTTTCAAAGTTGTGGTAGGGATTGATCATAGCACTCTGATCATATGGAGTGGGTGTTTTGACCCTGACTATACCCCCAGCCCAGGAGACATAATAAAGAGAAAGCAGCTCACTAAAAAGACCCTCATATGACAGTGGAAGAGAGCCATCCCAACAGATGTACAAACACAGAAATAGAGGAAACAGGAGAAAAACAAGGTAATGATATGCCTCTAAAAGTTCATAACATTTCAATAACTGATCCCATAGGCATCAAAGTGGAGGAAATCCTGGGTAAAGAATTAAAAAAGTTGACTGAAAAAATGAGCAATGAACTAAAAGAAGATTTAAAGAATGAACTAAGGGAGAGAATGCAGGATATGAAAGACCATTTCAATAAAGTGATAGAGATTCTGAGAAAGAACCAAACAGAAACCTTAGAAATAAAAAACTCAATTAATTAAATAAGGAACTGAGTGAAGAATCTCACCAATGGAAGAGGTCATAGAGAAGAAGGAAGATCAGAGCTCAAAGACAAGGTGCAGGAATTGAAATATTCTGATGCTAATAAAATGATAGAAACTATGAACAGACTACTCAAGAGCCCTGGACAGCATTAACAGGGTCAACTTAAGGCTCAAGAGGTTGAGGAAGGAGAGGTGACAGACTAATGGCATAGAAAACAGATAGGACCGGGAAACAAACAAATAAACAAACAAACACTCCATAACATATTAGAGTTAAAATTCCAAAAATTCAGAATAAAGAAAGAATTTTAAAAGCTACAAGAGAGAAGCACCAACTCATTTATAAAGGCAAATCAATTAGAAGTACAGCAGATTTCTGAGAAGAAATTCTAAAAGCCAGAAAGACATTAAATGATATATTTCAAACACCAAAAACAAAACCAAAACCTGCCAACCTAGACTACTATATCCAGCTAAGCTATCTTTCACAATCAAAGGATAAATAAAAACCTTCCAGGATAAGCACAAACTAAAAGAGTTAACTACCATTGAGCCAGCATTGCAGAAGATTCTGAAAGGAATCCCACAAACAGAAGAGGAAGATAAAAATAACCAAGAGAACATAGGAAAGAATAAATCACACTAGAAAAAGAAATAATGAGCCGGGCGTGGTGGCGCACGCTTGTCATCCCAGTACTTGGGAGGCTGAGACTAGGTTCACTTCCAGCCTCAGCTACTTAGTGAGGCCCTCTGCAACTTAGTAAGACCCTGTTTCAAAATAAAGAATAAAAAATAGGGCTGGGGGTGTAGCTCAGAGGTAGAATGCCCCTGGGTTCAATCCCCAG
>PVLC010008160.1:0-34372 GCA_004027655.1 Graphiurus murinus | reverse complement strand
AGATTAGAAGATTGGACTTTACAAGCCTAATTCTATTTGCCTCCAATAAACGCACCTTACAGGCAAAGACATTCACACAGACTGAAAGTGAAAGAACAGAAAATGATACTCCATGCAAATGGATCCGAAAGCAGGAGTCACCTCTCTTACATGAGACAAAGCAGACTTCAAGCCAAAATTAGCAAGAAGGGACAAAGAAGGTCATTGCATATTGGTAAAGGGGACCAATCCAACAAGAAAATATGATTGAAAATATTTGTGCTCTGATTTCAGTATACACAATTACATAAAATATTACTCGATATAAAGGGACTGATTGACTCAAATACAATAATACTGGGGCACTACAATATACCAGTCTTTCTAACAGACAGGTCCTCCAGACAGAAAATCAACAAAGACACATTAGATTTAAACTTTATTATAGATCAGTCTGATTTAATAGACATCTACAGAATATTTTATTCAACAACTGAGCATACTTTCTTTATAGCTATTCATGGAACTTTCTCTAAACTTGATCATATATTAGGCCATAAGGCAAGTCTTAGTGGATTTTTAAAAAATTGAAATAATTTCTGGCATCTTTTCACAGTGTAATGGAATGAAATTAGAAATCAATAAGAAAAACTACACAGCCTTTGCAAGTACATGGAAATTGAACAAAGCAGTTTTGAATGATGAATCATTGAAAAAATTAAGGGGAAATTAAAAACATTTAGATTCAAAATGAAGATGGAAACACAATATACCAGTGTTTCTGGGATACAGTGAAAGGATTTCTAAGATGGATGTTTATGGCTATGAGTGCTTACATTAAAAAAGTTATAAATAAAAAACTTAATAATACATCTGAAAGACTCAGAAGAACAAGAATAAACCAATCCTAAAACTAGTAGGAAGACAGGATTAATAAAGATTAGAAGTGAAATGAAAAAAAGAAAGAAACCAAAAGACTAATACAATCAATGAAACATAGAGTTGTTTCTTTCAAAAACAAACAAGATTGATAACCCCCCAGAAAAGCTAACCAAAAGAAAGAGAGGAAAGACTCAAATTAATATAATTAGAAATGAAAAAATTACAACAGACATAACTGAAATCCAGAAAAGTAATAGGGACTATTTTGAAAATTTATTTTCTGAGAAGTTAGAAAATTTAGAAGAAATTTTAGATAAATTTCTAGACACACATGACCTACCAAAACTAAAGAAAAGGGGTATAGAAGACCTAAATGGACCAGTTTCAAGCAATGAGATTGAAACAGTAATAAGAAGCCTCCTTACCAAGTAAAGCCCAGAGTCAGATGGAATCAAAGTAGCTTTTATCAGATCTTTAAAGAAGTGGTTCCAATACTCCTCAGATTATTCCCAGAAATTGAAAGGGTGGAAATGCATCCAAACTCATTCCATGAAGCCTGTATCACCTTGATAAGAAAATCAGATAGGGAGACTTTAAGGAAACTATAGACCAATGCCATTGATGAATAGATACAAAAATCCTCAATAAAATATTAGCAAATTAAATACAGCAACACATTAAAAAGATCATACAGTATGATTAAGTTGGTTTCATCCCAGGGATGTAAGTCTGGCTCAATAGACATAGATCAATAAATATAATGTACCACATAAATAGAACCCAGGACCAAAAGCACATGATCATCTCAATAAATGCAGAAAAAGCCTTCCACAGAATTAATACTCTTTCATGATAAAAACCCTGAAGAAACTAGGAATAGAAAGAGCTTGCGTAAAAATAATGAAAGCTATACATGACAAACCCAAATCTAGCATCATTCCACATGGGAAAAACCTGAAAGCATTCCCTCTAAAATTAGTCAAAAACAAGGAAGTCCAATTTCACTATTTCCATTCAACATAGTACTTGAAATTTTAGCCATAGCAATTAGGCAAGAGAAAGAAATAAAAAGATTACAAATAAGAATAAGTCTAATTATTCCTATCTGTGGGTGACATGATCCTATACTTAGAAGATCCTAAAGGCTCCTCCAGAGGACTTCTAGAGCTGATATGCAAATTCAGCAAAGTAGCAGGATATGGAATCAACATATAAAAACCAGTAGCAGAAACCAGGAGTTATACTGTATATCAATAGTGAATCTGTTGAAAAAGAAATCAGGAAAATAATTCCATTCACAATAGCTTAAAAAACAACTAATAATAAACCTAACGAGCAGGTGAAAGACTTCTACAATAAAAATTATAGAACACTGAAGAAAGAAACTAAACTAGAAGATGAAACAACCTCCCATGTTAATAGATAGGCAGAATTAACACTGTTCAAATGGCTATATTACTAAAAGCAATCTATAGATCCAATGCAGTATCCATCAAAATACCAATTATATTCTTCAAAGAACTAGAAAAAAACCCTAAAATTTATGAGGACGGGAAAAAAATATCCAAGGCAATACTTAGCAAAAAGAGCAATGATGGAGGTGCCACGAAACCTGATTTCAAATTATACTACAGAGCCAGAGTGATGAAAACATAAGGCCAGCATAAAAAACAGACATGTAGACGGAGGGAACAGCAAAGAAGACACAGAAGCAAACTCACCTAGCTACAGCTATCTGGTTCTTGACAAAGGTACCAGAAACATATCTTGGAGAAAAGACAGCCTCTTTAACAAGTGGTGCTGAGAAAACTGGATTTCCGTATGTCGAAGAATCAAGCTAGATCCCTCTCAACTTGTGCAAAAGTCAACTCACAATGGATTAAAGGTCTGAGTATAAGATCAGACACTTTGCAACTATTAGAAGAATAACTTCAACATACAGGTGCAGGCAAAGACTTCTTGAATAGGACCCCTGTAGTTCAGGAATAAGAGAAAGAATAAAGAAGAACAAAAACCATGTTATTTGCAGGAAAAGGGATGGAACTAGAGACTATTACGCTAAGTGAGATCAGCCAGTCTCAGAAAGTGAAGGGTCATGTTTTCTCCCAAACGAGGAAACTAGAGAGAAATTGGGGAACAAAAGGGACTTCGGGCAAATGAGGAGAGAGACCAGTAGAATAGAGTGGGTTGGGAAGGGTGTATGTGTGAGGGAGACTTGGAGAAGGAAACAGTCTGGACAATCTTATGTGCATATGTGGGATCATCAATACCAATTTCAGCCGGGTGTGGTGGCACACACTTGTAATCCCAGCATTCGGGCAGCTGAGACCGGAGGATCTGGGTTCGAGGCTAGCCTCAGCTACCTAGTGAGGCACTCCGCAACTTAGTGAGACCCTGTTTCAAAAAAATAAAGAATAAAAAATAGGGCTGGGGGTATAGCTCGGAGGTAGAATGCCCCTGAGTTCAATCCCCAGTACTGCAAAAAAAAAAAAACAAAACCAATTTCAATTTTATGAACGGGGTGGGGGAGACTGGGGTGGGGCCCGGAGGGGAGCGCCAGCTGTGTGTGCATGCGCAAACCTCAGTGTGATCTATAATTCCAATGCACCAGTAAAGGTGTATTTACAAGAGCTTCTGCATAGCAAAAGAAACAACAGAGTGAAGAGCTCACCCACAGACGGGGAGAAAGTGGAACACGGACATCTCCAACCCTTATTGCAAAAGCGTCTGTTTCCACCAGGGCTGTCTCCTTGGCAGCCTGTGACGTCACTCCCGAGGGCCCAGCGCCCTGCAGTGACGGCGGGTGAGTGGGGTTCAGTGGGGGCCCCTGGAGCGCCTCTCTCCCTCGGTTCCCTGCCTCTCTGCCTCCACCTTCGCTGGCTCATGCCTCTATTGTTTCTGACAATGCCCCGGGGCATAAATTGCTCCACAGTCAGTTTTAATTAAATTCATGTTCTTTGCAGGGTGACTCTTTGGGGCCTGGGTTCCAACCCTAGAAAGACTCTTCTGAACTTCCTCTTCCCCTAGTTCCGCCTGGCAAACCCCTGGCTGGTCTAGGGTTCAGCTTATTGTATGCATGGGCTCCAACCTGCTCTGAATGTCTCACCACTGAAGCGGCCGTCGCTTCCGGGAGCACTCTGAGCCTTGAACTTCCTGTATTCGATTCCAGATAAAGCCATTTCCCTCAAGCGCTCTAGGGCTTTTCCTTCTTAGGGTCTGCTCTGGTCAACATACGTGCTCCTGCATTCCTTCTCCTCTGAGCTGCAGCCTGTGAGGTATCTCTTAATGGAATGTGCATCTACTGTGGACCCTGATGCTCGGAACACTTTTCTCAAAGCCTCTCTTTAGCTCCTTGGCCTTCATGTGTTTACTTGAGTACTTCTCTGACCCTAATCTAGCATTAGGCATAATTTTATGTATGCTTGCATAGTTGCTTCATTAATATTGGTCTGTATTGCTTAAATATTTCCTAGGGAACTTTTGCTTACTGTTGTGACCACAGCACTTAGCTCAGTAACTGACTCTGTGTGTCTATATATTATACAGGTATATTAAATATACATATATATGTATGTATATTACATATGCATGCTATACATGTATTTATGTATGATATATGCATATGTGCTTTTATATGTATGTAAAATAAGTTATAGATGTAGAGGTGCTTTATACATATGTAATACAGTATAGTATAATGTATGCATTTCCACAATAGCTAGCTAAATGCTGCTCTTACTACTAGAAGCATTATAGATGATCAATAAATACTTCTTGTGGAAGACATGAATAGGGCGGGGCTCCGAGGGGCAGGTCTCCGGCGCAGGTGTCTCTCGCCTGGCTCCAGCGGGTCCTCCTGTTGAGACGTTGACACGTTGGCCTGGGTGTCTTTGAACTCCTGTTGGAGGAGAAGGTCTGTGGGTCAGAGTGCGAGCTGCCGTAGGAGCAGAAGATTTCCGCCACAGCGTTTGTTCTCCGGGCCTGGCGCTGCCGGGCGACTCCGCTCAGGCCGGTCGGCTCGCCGTCCGTGTGGCTGCTCCTCAGAGCCGCGCTGGTGTCTGGATAGTCATTTCAAGTTTTCCCTTTTGACGCCATGGCTCAGGCACCATGAGACTGTGACTTTGCCCCAGCCAGAGACACCCACGCGGGTGTGTAGGGACACCTTGCTGGCTTGTCACCAGCCACACCGATGCTCCTTCTCAGTTCTTGTGACAGGCGCTGGGCCACGCCATTCTGCCCTGGCCCGCACCTCCCTCTTCCACAACCTTTTGTCTGTTATCAGTGTGCGTGGGGACGGACCCCAGAGCCCGTGTAAGCACTCCACCACCCAGCCCGCTCCCCTCATCTGCAGCGTAAACTCCCAGGTCGCAGGAGAGGGTCAGGCAAGCACCTTGCTCACCAACCACTCCTCCGAGGAGTACCAGAACTCTACACTTCGGTAATTTCTTTGGACCAGTGCTATCAAAAAGAAATGTTTTGTTCGCATAGCTCATTACTGCTAAGAGTAATTCTTTGTGAAGGAAAGGTCTTTCTGTTTTGGTTTCAGTCAAGCCGAGAATTCTGTGTGATTTTACATTTTTATTTCTTTTGTCTCCCATTTCACCATCATTTTGCTGGACTCCAGGCTCTCGTTGGTTCTCCTATGGCGGGGTCTTGCGAGCACGGGGAGGAACGCGTGAGGCTCAGGATCCTGCATCCCGCATCCTTCCCAGCCCGTGTGGGTCTGCTTTCTCTTTGTTCTCTCCTTCGGCAGCTGGGCAGCCGCCCAGAAAGAGCAGGGAGAAGATTCAGGGCCCCGGATGCGGCTCTATGATGAAGCGCAATGCCCTGCCACTCCGTTCCCTGAGATCTTCCGCCTGGAGCAAGCGTCCGTGTACAAAGCACCCACCATCGTCCAGGATCCACCCAGCCAAACACTCTCTCCTGGCACTCGCCGCCCTGCAGGAAGAACAGCTTTCTTGAGACACATGATCACCGTGATTAATAACTGTGTCTTGGATCTTAATGAATGAAGCAGCTAATTAGCCGCCAGCCGCCCCCACGAATACGGCGACGGTGTGATGTGGGTTTGGGCAGGGAGGGCCTTTGGTCTCTTTATAGATTTTAGAATGCCAACGTGGAATGGCTTGTGGGTTCCTGGATTGGATCCTGGAAGGGAAAGCATGGCAGCGGGAGAGGCGTGGGGTCTGGAGCCTGGTGATAGAGACGCTGGGGACTGTGCAGGGAAAGGCTGCGCTCCGCCTACCTGTCCCGGGGCGCTGGGGGACACCGGGCAGGGGAGCTGTTGAGACTCTCTTTGCAACTTTCTCTGTGAATCTAAAATTATTCCCAAATGGAAAGATTATTTTAAAAACATAATGGTTCTGAACTTCTCTTAGCGAAAAAGTGAAAGCTCACATGATCGTCCTGAGTCCAGGGCTAATCTCTGTGTTCCATCTGGCAGGTGGGTGGATTCCACTCTGAGCTCCAGGACTCCTCCTGCTCAGATGCCCGGGAGCCCGGGTGCAGCAGCACGTTGCTCCGCCCAAGGCCCCAAGGCAGAAAGACCCTCCTCAAGGCCTCCTCTCCTGCAGAAATCCAGCTAGTTCCCTTTAACAGGTGACAAGGAGAAGATGCTGGAACCCCAGCCAGCAGGGCTCCAGTGCTAGGAGCAGGCTCCACAGTGGAGAGGAGTGCAAATTAATCTCTTTGAATTGCTAATTGCGGATGTAGTGGGCTAGATGGATGGTGACCGGATGAAAGCCTGGGCTTTTGCTCTTTTCCAATGGTTGGAAAAAAAGAGTCCCTTTCTGGGGGGACCTTGATGTCCCGGATGGGAAATTCAGACACTGGTAAGAAGGAGAGAAAGCACTTGGTTCAACCTCTGCGGGTCTCGATTGCTTTCTTTCCCTACTGGGCTCCTGTCCTGTGGGGCAATGGAAGTGTTCGCGCCCTCCACCCGGAAGAGAAGCCTTCCACGGGACGCTATTCAGGTGGGCCCTGTCATCAAGGTAAGGACAGTGCCACACATAGATGTGTGAGAGCTGCAGGACGGCCTCAGAGGAGGAGACGCCTTGGAAGGAGCAGGCACCTTCCCTCCCATGCTGCTCCTGCAGCTTCTGGCCGGGTGCCTGCGGAGCCCCCTGCTCTGTGGATACAGGGATGGGCCCCTGGACCACATCCCCAGGAAGCGGGGGTTATTAAGTTGGCATTTGCCACTGATGTCCTGATGTGGATTTATTCCTTCCTTTCCACCCATTGGTTAGGTGGGAAGACATTTAGATTGAGCAGAAGTAAAAAGAGATAGAATCCTGGTGTTCTGCTCCCACAAAGGGGTCCTGGTGGGGACTGCAGCCAGTCCCCAAGGGCGGGGACACAGAGATCCCACATTGCCATGACTACCAGCTGCTGGCTGCAGACAGGTGGAGGTGAGGGTCCTGGGTGGGTTCGCCAGCTTCCCTCTCACTGGGTCTGTGACCCGCACATCCCCCTAGTCTAGAAGCAGTTCCTTCTGAAGGGAGAGCAAGCTGGTCCAGAGTGACCAAGCACCTCCAGGGCCTTCGTAGATGAGCTTGTGTCTTTCCTAGCCTTCTGCAGGAGCTGCCTCTTACATGCTGCGAAGCCTTAAAGAAAACCCCCTCCAAGCCCTAAAGAAGCCCCTCTCCAAGCTGGGTGTGGTGGTGCACGCTTGTAATCCTAATACTTGGGAGGCTGAGACAGGAGGATCGAAGGTTCGAGGACAGCCTTCCACAACTTAGTGAGACCTTGTTTCAAAGTAACAAATAAAAAAACAGGGCAGGAGTTATAGCTTGGAGGTAGAATGCCCCTGGGTTCAATCCCCAGTACCACCCCTCCCCCAAAAAATTGAAAAAAAGAAGCCCCCCCAATACTTCCAACTCTCTCCTCTCCCTTCCCCTTAAGAACAACTTCAGGCCAGGTGTGGTGGCGGACACCTGTCATCCCAGTACATGAGAGGCTGAGACGGGAAGGTTGTAGGTTCTAGGTCAACCCTAACAACTTTTCAGAATAAAAAATAAAAAGGGCTGAGGGTGTAGCTCAGAGGGAGAATGCCCCTGGGTTTAATTCCCAGTACTAAAAAAAAATGCAACCTTAATTTTGGCTTTGGTTCCAACGCCTCCATTCGCTGAGACCCCCCTGATTCCTATGCTAAGACGTAGAGGGGCCGTGGAAGCTGCGTAGGCTCAGCCAGGCCCGGGGTCGGCCCGCCATGGGATGATGGGATGGCTGGCTCGCTCTGCCTCCCCCCAGGATGCTCTGCCGTGTTACTGTGCAGCACCGGAGTCTGTGCAGAGGCTGTGCTCCTGGGCTCCCAGACTCCAGAACCCTAAACCAGACAAATCCCCATTCTTTGTAAATTACCCCATTTCAGGAATGCCGTTTTTAGTAACAGAAAGCCATCTAAGACAGAGACATACAATCAAAACCCCACTGGGTGTCCTCGTGTCATCCTGACCTCCTCGAGGGCTCCTCTGTGAAGCTCGCTCGGGTCTTGGGTTCAGAACTTGGTGGCTCTTCCTTCTGGGATTTACGCAGCACGTGTCAACTTTGCTTTTGTCTTTTTGGAGTGTCCCGGGATCCCAGAGCGCTCCCCGTCTGCTGTTGGCAGCAGAGCTCTGAGTAGAAGTCGGAGCTCCAGATCCCAGCCCTGGTTCATTCCCGAGGGTGTGGGTTTGGGCCGCAAGGTCCCGTGATGACCCTGGCCCCTACCCCGGGCCAGCTTGGAGAGCCTGGCCAGTTGGGCGCCTGGCCTGGGGTCCCTGGTGGCTCTTCTCTCTGGCTGCAGACCCTGCCTCCCCACACCCTCACTTCTGCTGCTTGTCACCCAGCCCCGCCTGCTCTGTGGACTCCGTCCTTGCTTTGTTGTGGGTTGTTTTGGAGTCGACCCCTTATTTTCCTCAAGGAGAATGTCACACAGAAGATGCTGAGCCAGACAGGAAGAATGCCCGCAGGCTGAGCCAGAGGGAGCCTTGCCCACTCCCCACCCTCAATAAACCCACCAAAGGCAACATAGAGCTCCCCTCTGCGACCCCGAGGTCCTGTAAAAGGAGGTCCTCCTGGCTGTACTTCTGTCCTACCCGGGAAAATAGACCTAAGTGATGCCCTGCAGCCGATGCTTGAAAAACCAACCCAGCAGTCACCCATGCGCACGGAGGTGGGTCTTACGGGGTCTTGTGGGAGGCAGGCTGAGTGCTAATCAGTACTGTGCAGGTCAGCTCAGTACACCCAGGCATCTCACCGTTTGGAATTGACCTTGTGTTTCCTGGGATTGGCCTCCATCTTGGCAAGTCTTCATTTTTTGAAAATATACTTGAATTTTGGAAAGAGATAAGCCATTTGGAGCCAACTCATGGTCTGTGTTCCAAGAAAGAGTTTTGAATAAATGCATGAATGAGTGACCTAGGATTGGCTGTAAAAGTGCGTGGGATCGTTGTACGCTCCTGTGTGTAGGCGTGAGCATGCCTGAGTTTCTTGCTGTCACCTAACGGAGTATAAGAGATCACTGCAAAATTAATGGCCGCACTTTCTGTCTCTTGCTGTGTCTACTGGTCAGGAGATAGAGGACTCAAGTCTCCCGTGCCTCTGCAGTCAGCTGTCCTGGGACACTTCATCTGAAGGATGCACTGGGGCTGGAGGGTCCACTTACACAGGGGCTGGCTGTTGCCCGAGTCCTTTTCACATGATCTGCTTCACTGGGCTACTTGAGCATCCTCACAATATGGCGGCTGCTTCCTTTAGAGTGAGCCCCGTGAGAGATTCTGGGCAAGAGCTCCAAGCCCTCTCACTCATAGCAGTGTCTACGGCTCCCATGGGCCAGCCCTGACTCAATGTGGAGAGGATCACACAAGAGCTGGCATCTTGGGAATTGCAGGTCCTTGGGCCATCTGGGGGGCTGCCTTCCTCTCTGTCATGTATCTAAGTGTTCAACACACATTAAGGGAGCCTCTACTCTGCATCAGTACTAAGCTTTGATACTGAGGATAGCAGTGAGTCACCGTCCTGTCTTGAAGGAGCTTGCTGTCTGCGAGGAGGGGACTTGAGCCCATGTGTTTAGGGCCATGGCTGGATACACTTAGGGACCCGAGGAGACAGAGCGAGGGTGGCCAGGAGCTACTAGGACCTCTGGGGACTGTTATGATTTACTTGAGCAAAGATGTAAGAGGGGATGGCTGCGGTGGACGTGTGTTGTGGGCGGGAAGGAGAGGCGTGTTTAGGGACTTTGTTAGGGGACTCTGCGAGGATTTTATCCCCTCAGAGCCCCGGGTGGAGGCGAAAACAGCAGAAGATGTGGGGGGTCGCTGGCCATGGCCTGGGCTTTGGTAATAGGGGCGGCGGATTGAAGGGGACCAGGTAGGAAGCAGCGGGGCTGTTGCAAGGATCCAGGCCAGCCGATCGGGAGCGAGAGGGTTGGGCCCTGGGGAGGGGAACCTGGAGCCCTGGATGGGGCAGGCCCCAGCGTCCCGATTGAGCACAGTGGCTATGATGCCGTGGGCCTGAGGCCCTTCCTCAGGGTGCGGTGTAGACAGCACTGGCCGGTGGCTAAAGCCTGAGTTAAAATCCACGTGGACTTTTGATTCTATAAAGCGGATAGTATTTTGAAATTCCAAAAGACCATTTTGTTTCTACTTTTAGATAATTGCTTTTTCCTCAATGTCCAAGAAGTGAGTAATTTAAATAAAGATATTTACACTTTAAGGTTTTCTTAGTACTTCCAAACAGAGACATATGTGTAAATGCTAAACAGAAGTTTCGAATCAAATCTTCTTGCCTTTCCACTGTTCCCCATGGGGTGAGGGGGGGACTCACCAGGGTTTATGCCTTCCCCTCCCACCTCGAATTTGGGGAAGAAGGGGCTCTGGCTTCCAGACTAAATGTTAGCGTGTTTCACTGATCATGGCAGGGTGACCAGATTGAGAAAATACAAATACAGATGTCTAGTTAAGTTTGAATTTCTGATAAATAATAAATGCATTTTATTTTATTTTAATTTTTTTAATGCATTTTAAAAATAAGTATGCCCTGCATGATATTTGGGAGACACTAGAAATCCATCTCTTTAACTGAAAAGGGAATTTAAGGGGGTACCCTGGTTTTATCTGGCAGCTCTAGACACACACAGTGGGTAGCGAGTTTCCTCCAACGACTTCTGGATGTCCCTGTGGTCTGCTGAGGAATAAAGGGAGTGGTGGCCAGTGCAGATGGAGCCCCTGGCCAGGGCCTGCTTAGTCATGGGGAACTTTGAGGAAATGCTTTACAATTTCAGGCACAGTGGGGCTGCTTCTGTCCTCCAAGCTCGGCCATACATTTTACAACCAACAGAGAGATTATGTATATCTCATGCAGGACCAGCCCAGGTCCTGGGACACTCCCATAGGTAGCTCCAATCCCGATACATTTTTGCTCCCTCTGGCACAAGCCTGAGTAAACAGATGAGACGTGTTCCTTTTGAAGGTCAACGAAACCCAAGGCTTTGTTGACCGCTCCCATCTTTTGCTGTAATGCAATAAATATGTTTAGTCCCTTAGGAATTTTTTACCATATAAACAGCGTGTACCCTAACGAAGTCAGAAAAAGCACTAGGACCTTGATTAAAGTACTTAGTTTGAAGTCCCAGCTCTAAATCTGCTAGCTTATTTGAAAAGGATCCTAATACCACACCATCTTGCCAGGAGTCAATGTGTAGACGAGAAGGCAAAAAACACGAATGTGTCGTGAACACCAGCTCCTTTACAGCACACACTCACCTCAGGACCCATCCCTGCCATGAACTGAGCGTGGCAGGGCGGGCATCCTGGGCCGGGAATCCCCAAGTCCAGCCCTGGGATTCCCAACGTGGACTCGGGCGTCTGAAAGGACAGGAGGGCAGGGCGATCATGGCTCCCAGCTGGCCTCCTGGGGGCGCGCTGAGGTGTGCGAGAGCTGGTGATCCACGAGGTGACCTCCAAATACACCATGAGGTCACGCCCTGTCCCCAAGCACTTGGTGGTGCTTTGGCAGCTGTGAACAGGCTGGCTCACTGTCCTCCCTCCTCCTCCTCCTCCTCCTTGTCCTCCTCCTTGTCCTCCTTAGTTTGTCTTGAAGCAGAATGAAGGGGATGAGTCTGGAGTCGGCGCTATGGCCTCATTTCTCTAGTCTGTGGAAGCAAACTACTTCAGAAAGCACAACGTGGCGGCCCCAGGTGACCAAAGTCCTGCTCCTGGCAGCAGCGTGGCCTTGTGCTTCCTGGGGTCTAGATCCTGGGTGCTCCCAGAGTGCTCCCTGGACCAGCAGCACGAGCTTCACTCAGGCTTGTTAGAGATGCAGTCTCAGGCCCCCCAGACCTACCCAGACTATGCAAGAACAAGTTTGGGAGGTGCTGGTCTAGGGAACCAGGGTCACCTGTCACTAGCAGGTAGCTGGGCTCTCACCGCTCTGCTGTCTTTGCAGGGGACAGTGCGCCACGTCGGCACGGGCCTCAGAGAGCCCGGCACTGGCCGCTGAGGATGGCCGCTGGTGCTCGTGTGCACAGTGTGAAAACGCTGTTGCTCTGTCTGCGTGTGGCTCCGGCTCCCCATCCTAGAGGTGCCGGGCGTGAGTAAGGCCAGGGTCAGGCAGCCAGACGGCGGCAGGTCTGAGGTTGGAGCCCAGGTTTTCTCGACTCATCTCCTGATTTTCGTGACACTCCGACTAGGAAAAAGCAAATATGAGCCGGGCGTGGTGGCGCACGCTTGTAATCCCAGCATTTGGGAGGCTGAGACCGGAGGATCCGGGTTTGCAGCCAGCCTCAGCTACCTAGTGAGGCACTCCGCAACTTAGTGAGACCCGGTTTCAAAATAAAGAATAAAAAAAAAAAAAATAGGACTGGGAGTGTAGCTCGGAGGTAGAACGCCCCTGAGTTCAATTCCCAGTACCGCAAAAAAAAAAGCAAGTATGGAGAAAACAACATAACGTATTGGAGCCATCAAAAGGGCCTTTAACAGCAGCTGCACAAAGAACAGAGCCTCCTGGCAGGTGCGGCGGCGGGCGGCCCAGGGAAAATAAACATGGCACTTGGGCTCAAGGGCTCCCGCGGAGGCCACTGCAAACGTCCTCACCTGAGTGTGAAATAGCGAAGGGACAGGAGGTTGTCCGTCTCTTGGCAGCCCCACTTTTGAGGAAAGATCTCATCTGCAAGGCATTTCACAAGTCCCCGCTCCTCCTTGACTCCGTGGCTCCCTTCCCGTCAACTGGGGCACGGCGGAGTGCGGCCACTGTGGGTCTGCACAGGGGAGGAGGAAGGGGAGGAGGAAGAGGGGACTCGGGGTGGTGACTTGGAGGGAGATTCAGAATTCTGCCGCTGAGGTGCTCAGACGCCTGTGTGTACCTGCAAGCCAGGCGGTGTCGATGCCCATGCTCGTGGGCAGGGCCCGGTGCTCACGGGAGCCCCGGGGAAGGGCCGCCATGTTGGTGCGGGCCTGGCTGCCCGCTGTGTCCTGTCCCTGTCTCCACAGAGCTCCTCCAGCTCTCTCCTCTCATCTCGGCCCCCACCCCCATCTGCAGGGAGATCGCTGCTGCCTGCCTCCTTTGTGAGATTTAAGAAGCTTCCCATTCTTCCTTTGAAATGAGGAATAAGGCCTATCTTGGGGTTTCTTTGCAGAAGGGAGCGAGGGGCCCTTTTCAAAGCCCCGGGGAACGCTTTCAATAGAGGGTTTAAGGCCAGGCGGAGGAGTACGTGTGATTCTGCGCTTACTCCTGTCTTTGTCATTAGCCCTCGAGAAGCCCAGCGGATACTCCCATTGTGTCAGGGAGACGAGAAGTTGCAAGTTTCATCTATGACAAATGTTTGCTGAATCGCCCTGAGCCGCCCGCCAGGCAGGCCTCACCCGGAAGCCCGTGTGCTAAGCCCTCCAAGGGCTTTGTTCTGTTAACAAGAAAGACAGTTGTCATGAACGGGTGTCCTGTGCTGCGCTCCTGACCTACGGGTGCCATCTTCACCTCCTGAGGGTGGGGGTGGATGGCAGCAAGGCAGACCCCCGTGGGCAGGATGCTCAGGGCAGAGTGCCGCCTGCAGCACACAGAACCGCGGACTTATCAAGGAATGAGTCTCAGAGCGGATGGCAAGCACCGGTAGCACGTACGGCATCGGGACTGTAAGGACCACAGGTGTCATATGAAGAGCGATGTCAAGCAACTTAGCATCTGTTTGTGGTGGGAGTACAAACACATCACATAACCAGTAAGTCCGAGAGAACACTCGCCAACAGGTCCAGTTGGTGTTTCTGACCATGAAGCAGCTACTGCGATCTCGGGAAGTTTTATGCATGATACACATCATCCACATCAGAGACCAGAAACCTTTTTTTTTTTTTTTTTTTTTTTTTGCTAAGGGCCAGATAGTAAATATTTTAGGGTCTGCAGGCCAGACGGTCTCGGTGGCAGCCACTCAGCTCTGCTGTCCTGGTGTGAAAACAGTCTCGGATGATATGTAAATGAGTATGTGTCTGTGTGCCAATAAAACTTTATTTACAAAAACAGGCAGCAGGCTGGATTTGGCCCAGGTGAGGTTGCCAGCTTGAGCAAAGGAAAAATCCAAGGCTCCCAGTTGAGTGTGAATTTCAGATAAACAACAGATACCGTTTTTAGTACATCCCAAGTAGTGCGCAGGGTACCCTCACACTGGATGGCTTCTATTTTTTCTGGCAACCTCCGTGTTTGCTGTTGCCTGATTGGAATCAATGGATATTTTGACTGAGTCGATTAAAATGTTTGGCCTTGACTCCTATCATTTCAGACTTGGGGAAGATCAAAGAGATTTGTTAACACAGGCTAGAAAAGAGAGAACTGGCTTCCAGAGATGGGAGGAGATTCGTCCAACGTCTGCAGCTAGTCAGGAACAGCTGGCCAAGGACCAGGCCTCTGCTTCTCCTAGTCCTGGGGTCCTGCTGCCTGCACTGGGGGTCTTTGAGGAAGACACAGCAGATGCGGGAACAGCTGTGCCCACCCTGGTAGGGGGTGTCCCCACCCCCATGCAAGGGGCCCAGCACCCTCTTGAAAGAAGCCCTCCTGGGCCAGTGTTCCTGGCCACCGTCCCTGTGCCAGCACATTTGTCCCTTGATAGTCTCAAGGACGAAACACAGGTTATTCCTTGGTAATGGGCCAAATGTCTCCCTTCTGTCATTCGGTGGCACGGTTCCTAGAGAATTACAGATGAGAATCAGGCCCAATGTCACTAAACTCTAATGCGTGTATTTAAACTACAAGTCTATACACACATAAAACATATAACCGAAACACACACTCACCCAACAGTTAAATCCTCCTTCTCCTTCCACTGGCTCACGATGCAGCATGTCCGGGGGCTGCAGTGAGCCTTTCTGCTCCATTCTAAAAGAACCTGTGACCCACGACAAGTGTCCAGTGGGGTGAGATGTCAAATCCTGGGTTCTAATGCTGGCTGCAGCATGTACTAGCTGTCTGGACTTTCTCAGAATTTCTACTTTTTCTTCTGTAACACCGGATTAATGCTACGTTCCTCAGTAAAAATAAACAGGACGCTCCCAGCAGGACTCCGGGTGTGCAGCGTTGAACACGTGCACCCTTCACTCCCAGTGACGTGTGGATGTTTGTTGCCCCCCCCCCCCAGCAGCAGTGTGTCCCTGTGACTGTGTCTGACCAGCACGGTGAGCAGGATTTCTTTTGTCTGAGACGGCACTGGCTGACCAGCGTGCACCAGAGCAGACTTAGGAAGCAGATGCCAAGGGAGGAGAGGAGAGAGCCTTGGTGCCTCTGAATGCTCCTGTGTGCCCGTCACTGCGCAAACTCCTCAGGACAGCCCAGTCTCTGCAGGAGGCTGTGCATTCCAGCAGCCGCACGTGGTAAAGGAAACACTCAGAAAAACCCAAGGTCAAAATCGCCAATACCTGATACTTTACAAAATAAGTCTCGCCCTTCTCTTTCCTTTTTTTTTTTCTTTGCGGTACTGGCGATTGAACCTAGGGGCATCCTACCTCCAAGCTACACCCCCAATCCTATTTTTTATTCTTTATTATGAAACAGGGTCTCACTAAGTTGCAGAGGGCCTCACTAAGTAGCTGAGGCTGGCCGCGAACCTGTGATCCTTTGGTCTCAGCCTCCCAAGTACTGGGATTACAAGTGTGCACCACCATGCCCGGCTTTTCTTTCCTTTTAAAATTTTTCAACAACCCCTTTGGGTGTTTGGTTCTGACTTTACATTTTAGCCCAGTGAGTGCAGGGATGCGGGGCTGCCTGCACTCGGTGCCTGCAGCCTGTTAGCTTGGGGTGGCTTGCTTGCTTGCTTGCTTGTAGCTGGGCTTTTCCCTGATTGTTCAAAAACAATGTCCAGAACTTTGTTCACTCGGGAGATGGCCACACTGGGGAATGCCAAACATGTGGACCTCCTTGTTTGACTTTCTACTTTCTGCCAAGTCTTCTCTGGCCCTGACATTCTTCACAGGATAAGGGCACATTAGCAAGCTCTTCAGGATAGTGACAATTAGGGCGCAATTTGTGAACTAAAATTCACCAATCGCCTTCATTGCTTTGGAGTTGACGGCCTGCTTTTGATTCTTCTTTAAAGCGGTGCTTTAGTGCGAAGCCTGCCCAGCTCCAGATGGAGGGTTTATCGCCCTGCACATTCACGTCTTAAACCAGAGCTGTGACATGGCGCCTTCTCTCAGAGCAGGGACACAAGCCTCTCCCACCCCCACTCCAGTGATTCATACAATTTGATGATTTATCTCCAATGGCAAATTACAAGTACATGTGAGATCTTTGAATACCTTTCTGTTTATTTATTAAGCTTTTTTTTTTTTTTTTTTTTTTGCAGTACTGGGGATTGAACCCAGGGGCATTCTATCTCTGAGCTACACCCCTTGCCTTACTTTTTATTTTTTATTTTGAAAGAGGG
Organism: Graphiurus murinus; assembly: GCA_004027655.1. NCBI lineage: Eukaryota > Metazoa > Chordata > Mammalia > Rodentia > Gliridae > Graphiurus > Graphiurus murinus. The sequence goes on along the minus strand of PVLC010008160.1, from coordinate 17,628 downwards.
TCTCACCAAGTTATGGAGGGCCTCACTAAGTAGCTGAGGCTGGCCATGAACCCAGATCCTCTGGTCTCAGCCTCCCAAGTACTGGGATTAAAATCGTGCGCCACCATGCCCAGTTTTATTAAGCTTGTTTAAGCATGGAGAATAACAACAGAAGGACTGAACTGAAGTGAGAGGTGGTCAGGTGCTGTGGTAATAACTAACCAACTAACATATCGGCTCAGCCGATATTTAGGAGTTCGTTGGGCACCGGGAGGACCTGGGGGTGGGAAGATGGGATCCATCGGTGTCCCTGTGTCACCAGCTTCCAGGCCTGGCTCCCTGGCTGCCTTGTGGTGGCTGTGAGCTCCCTCTGAGCAGGTGTTTCTGGAGTTTTCTCTCAGCGATTCTGGCCAGGTGTGCAGACAGGAGGCAGCTCTGCCCGTCTCTTCTTTATTTCCCTTCCCGCTTCTGCCTCGGGGCTGGATTGGCTGCATCTCGACACCACACTTAATTTACTGCATATTCATTGGCTGAAGGTTTCATGCTAATTGGGTGGAATCTTACCTTTTGGTAGCGCTTTGGTCCTTAGCGTTCTCAGACTTAAGCACAGTTAATTCCCCTTGGAGATCCTCGGTCGCTGGCAACGGGAGGTCAAATAACCAACTAATTAGAAGGGATGTCCACCTTCTGGTGAAGTCGACACCACCCCCACCCTGAGGAAGTGTGTTTCTTTTTTTTTTGTGGTATTGGGGATTGGACCCAGAGGCACTCTACCTTTGAGCTATACCCCCAGTCTTATTTTATGTCTTATTTGGAAACAGGGTCTTGCTAGGTTGATGAGAGTCTCACTACTTGCTGAGGCTATCCTGGAACCTGCGATCCTCCTGTCTCAGCCTCCTAAGTACAGGGATTACAAGCGTACGCCACCTCACCCAGCTGGAAGTGTGTTTCTGAATGTGGAATCCCCAGAAGTGTCACTCCCTCCTCACACCCGTGAGTGTGCTCAGAGTGTGGAGCCGGAGACTCCTGGAAACTCTTGTCACTAGAGATTCTGTCCCCACAACCCACAGATGCACAGGCTCGCAGGATTCCTGCTAAACGCCAGCCACTCTGGACCCCCGTGGCCGAGGCAAATGGGCCAGTGGGCGTGGAAGCTTTTGGGAAAGTGGCCGTGTTCCTTCCTCGTGCTGAATGCTGGAGACTTTCAACGAAGATGTCGTGTGGGCTAGTATGTGTGTGTGTGTGTGTGTGTTTGTGTGTGTGTGTGTACGTCTATATATCTGTGGTAGGAGAGGTAGAAGAGGGCAGAAGGCCAGCCAGTAGTTTATCTGAGTGATTAGCGGATGACCGGAGCCAGATGTCGCCCTGGCAGCCTACGGCTGTGGTGGCCGGGGCTGGCCCTCCTTGCTGTGGCGGGCAGCTGGCCGCAGGGTTCCTGGCGTCAGCTCCAGGTGTGAGATGGAAGGGCGTGGCGGTGGGGGGTGGGGGCTCCCGTGCATTCCGACATGCTGAGCTTTCTCGACTCCGCCTGTGCTGTGTAGTCAGCCCGACTCCAAGCACATCTGGATGTGCACAGCAGTGGCTGGACGCAGGTGTCCTCTCCTGAGGCTTCTGGAACCTTCTTTGACCACTCTTCCTGTCCGTGCCCACCTGCTCCTCTTGGTCCATGTGCAATGGCGCACAGCCAGCCTGTGTTTGGGCAGAGACGCGGCCTGGTGGCTGGGCAGCTCAGGGGTGGCAAGTCACTTTCTCTGGGGGGCTAGCCCTGATGGGTTACCGTGGCTGCCTGCAGTCCTGCTGCCAGGGATTCTGGGGCCGAGCTCAGGCCGCTGGGAAGGGTTCAGGATCCATTAGTAATGTCTGCCGGGGCCACAGGAGGAGCAGGTGTGCGTGTGCATGCTTCTGTGGCTGACCGGCCGTCCTGGGCTGCATGGTCTTTCCTGTCCTCTCTGGGGCCGGCGTCCCCGAGGTCCTGAGTTGGTCTGCTTCCTCCTCATTCCTGTGACTGCTCACGGGCAGGTCTGCGTTCTCCCTCCTCCCTGAGGTCACCTCAGCCCCTGCAGGGCTCTGCTAACCAGGTGGATTTGTGCTTTAGGGTGTTATGCCAAGGGAAAAAAAATAACACTTTAAAGGCATCTGTGGGGGTGTTCCTTCCTAGTCTTTGAGGTGCAAAAACACAACCCTTGAGGAGTCCAGAAATGCGTGAGGGCAGAGAAGAGAGCCCGGCCTCTTGAGCTAAAAGAGGATCAGGTGGCTCACGAGGAAGGACCTAGCACACAGCCTTTCCGTGCTGGGTCCTCCTGTGTTGCCTAGAGCTCTGGGGTGGCGTGGGGTGCGGTGGCAGGACTCAACACATTCAAGGGAGTCCCCGGCAGCCTTCGGGGTTGGAGAGATGCAAGCGTACTCTCAGAGGCTGGATGGAAGCAGCCAGCAACGCGCCAGTGACCTTCACGCTCAGAAACAAGGTCAGACAGAGGAGAGGCGGAAGCTCTCCTGTGAATCTGCTCTTCCTAACACGAGGAAGTCGTACCTGAGGACCATGGGGGCGGGGAAAGCAGAGCAGGAGGTCGTGTGGGTTGAAATTGAGTTCATCCACTTTGGAAGAATGGGAGCCTGATGCAGAAATCTATATCAAAGTCAAAAAGAGCAAATAAACAGGGAACGCTCTTGTACACCTGCGCCCCGGACCTGGGGCTTGTCCCTGGACTTGAGCATGCTGACATGGAAGGTATCTCTGAAAATGTCATTAGTATCCACCAGGAAACACAAAGATGGGGGGAAAAAAGGAAAGAAATAAGGGAGGGTGGGGAGCCACTGACAACCCCCTAAACGTGACCTCACTCAGCACCATTTCAAGTCCCCCTGAGGATCCAGCGAGGGTCATAGGACACGGAGCCCAGGGTGTAGGACATGTGCTCTTGATGAAGAGCCTCTGATGGCGTCGGAGGCACAGGTGCACGCTGGTGTCCCCTGAGCACAGTCGCCTGAGTCCTGGTCTCTTGGCATGTGCCTCTCTGAACCAGGCACTGCCTGGGGGCCAGCTTGGGGCCAGCCCTTGGAAAGCCTGCCCAGTCATAACCAGGACCAACCAGAGACCCCCAAGGTGGTTCCAGCAGGGAGGCGCTCCTGATGGGGCGGAGGCAAGTTCTGCCATCTTCTCGCCAGCTCAGCGTACCTGGGCTCTCCGATTTCTTCTGTGGCATGCTAGGTCTGAATGCTCGGTGGCCTTTGTGCAGCCTTGGGGTGCCATCAGGACGCTCTGGGGCCATAGAATCGATCGTACATGGAGAGATCTATTATGAGGACTTGGCTCTCCAAGTTAAGGAGCCGGAGAAGCCCTACGGAGAAGCCCTACGGTCTGCCACCTCAGGTTGGAACTGAAGAGGATCCAGGTCTGCAGACCCGAGAACCTGCCAGGACAGGTCGCACTCCACGTGCAGGAGCGGAGACGTGTGGTGGAGGGGAGCTCCTGTGTTCTCTGTCTCTACTCCTGTTAGGCCCTCGGTGGGCGGGGGAGGCCTGCCCCATCTGCTTTTCCATGTTCCCTGGATTCAAACGCTTGTCTCCTCTGGAAGCACCTCACAGACACCCAGAAACAACGTCTCACCATTCACCCGGGCCCCTGACCCTGCCAAGGTGACACACAATCGCCATCACAGCTCCCTCTGGTCAGATGATGTAAACAGACATGGAGTGGGGTGCCCGTGGACACCCACTGGACAGAAACAGGCCGTCTACAGCCCAGGACCCAGCAATGTCGCTCCTGGCCTCAGTCACCCACGGCGACACACCCGTCCCCTGGTGTGGCTCCTTGCCCTGCTCCCAGGCCCGGCACAGCCGGGTCCTGCTCGGCGATGCTGGTTCATGTCTCTCCTTGGACCCTGCCTGGATTCACATCCACGCCGGGCTCAGCCCAGAGCTGCCAACTTCCTGACCCCCCGCTGAGGTGTCCAATGGACGTCTCAATCCCAGCCTCTTAGTGTATTTACTGTGACTCACACAGAATACCACAGGCGAGGTAATTGGTCAAGAAATTAAGTTCTCAGGGTCCTGAAGCTGGGAAGAACTAGGTCAATGTCCTGGCATCAGGCAAGGGCCTTCCTGCTAAGTCACGGCGTGGTGGAGGGCATCAAGTGCCATGTCAGCCCGGGGCTCTCTTCCCTTCTTATAAAGCCACTGGATGCCACCAGGGTCACCATGACACCCTCATCCACTCCTGATCACCTGAAGTTCTCACCACCAAAACCATCAGCATGTCGGGCACAGTGGCGCACGCTTGCAATACCAGTACTTGGGAGGCTGACACAGGAGGATCGCAGGTTCACAGCCAGCCTCCGCTACTGAGTGAGGCCTTCCACACCTTAGTGAGACCCTGTTTCAAAAATAAAGAATAAAAAAATAGAGTTGGGGGTATAGCTCAGAGATAGAATACCCCTGAGTTCAATCCCCAATACTAATAAGTAGATAAGTAAATAAATAAAATAAGAGAATCTGATAAAAGAGATATGGGAAACCTACAGATAGCATCTAGGTTTATGGTGAAAAACTGAGTTTATTTCCCCAAAGATGAGGAATAAGCTAAGGCTGTTAACTCTAACCATTCCCCCCTCAAAATTGTACTAGAATTCACAGCCTGTGTGACAGAAGAGAAACACACACACACACACACACACACACACACACACACGCCCTACAGACTGAAAAGGAAGATGCAAACCGGGCTGTATTCTACACTCTCGGCAGTGTAGACAGGATACCTTCAGTAACTCACAGAGAAGTAACGAGTGAGCACTCAAGTCCACAGTGCGTGGCACACACAGGCAGCCACTGCTGTGCTGTAGACTAGATGAATGATTGGAAGTGAACTACAGCTCGAGAAGAGCCGGGCGTGGTGGCACACACCTGCAATCCCAGTACTTAGGAAGCTGAGACAGGAGGGTCACAGGTTTGAGGACAGCCTCAGCAATGCAGTAAGACTCTGAGCAACCTAGCAAGATCCTATTTCAAGACCAAAAATAAAAAGGACTAGGCATGTAGCTCAGAGGTAGAACGCCCTTGGGTTCAATCTCAGTACCACAAAACAAACAAAACTTGCAATGAATGATAGGAAACTGAATTGAACATAATTTCCAATAGAATAAAAATATAAAATGCTTAAGGATAAATTTAACAAACTATGTGCAGGGTTTGTACAATGAAAACAATAAAAGGCTGCTAAGAAAAATTATAGATAACCAAAATTAGTTAAGAAATAAATTATGTACACAGATTTGTGTGTTGGGGGGGGGGTTACTGGAGATAGAACCCAGAGGCATTCTACCTTCAAGCCTGATTTTATTTCTTATTTGGAAACAGGGTCACTCTAGGTTGATGAGAATCTCATTACTTGCTGAGGCTGTCCTCTAACCTGTGATCTTCCTGTTTCAGCCTCCCAAATACAGGGATTACAGGAGTGCACCACCACACCCATCTTATGTACATGGATTTGAAGACTTGATATAACTAATCCTATATTTGGTGCAACTCCCAGTCAAAACTTGCTTATGTTTTATAAAAATTTGCAAGCAAATTTTAAAATTTACAAGGAAAAATAGTAGATTGATAATAGTTAAAACAAGCCAGGTGCGATGGCTCGTGTCTGTAATCCCAGTACACATGAAGCTGAGACAGGAGGATTATAGGTTCAAGGTTAGCTTCAGCAACTTAGCCAGACCTTATTTCAAAATGAAAAAAAGAAAAAAGGGCTGGATATAGCTCAGAGGTAGAATGCCCCTGGATTCAAGCTCCAGTACTGAAAGTAAAATAATAAAATAAAAGCTAAAACAATTTTGAAAAAGAGGGGAAACATGGATAACTCATATTGTCAGATTCTGGGACTCATTATGAAGCAGTATCAATCAAAACAGTGCAGGATTAGTGCACAGTAGACATTTAGATCAATAACCAGAGACCGAAAACAGACCCACACATGTCTAATCAATTGAAAGTGCTAGCACGATCAAATGAGAGGAGAGGCTGCCTTCAATAAAGGGTGTGGGAACAACTACATAAAATAACACAAAACCCTTGACCCTCACATCACACACACACACACACACACACACACACACACACACTGATTCTAAATGGAGCAAGGACTTAAAAGTGAGAGTGAAACTAACAAAATTATAGAGAATCTTGATGACATCGGCATAGGCAAAGGTTTACTGAAATGTAAAAAGCACAAACCATAAGAGAAAAAATATTAGACAAACTGGTCTTTATCTATAAAAATGCAAAATTCTGCCCTTCAAAAGACATTCCCCAGAAGACAGAAGGCATTGGCCAGGGGAATACATTTGCAATGCGTACTCAATTGTAAGAAGACAAACAACTCAGCTTTCAAAAGGGGCAAAAGATTTGAACATAAATATTGTGGAAGAAGGTGTTATGAATACCCAATATGGATAGCAACATCACTAATTCACTAGAGAAATAAGAATGGCAGCCAGGCGATGCCCCTACGTAGTCACCAGAACGGCTAAAATGAAGAGTGACAATGCCAAGCGTTGGATGGAGGTGAGCCACTGGGGCTCGCCTGTGTTTCTGGTGATCAACCAGTCTGGATACACTTGGGCAGGGCCTTGTGCATCCCAACATATGCTTACTACAGAGCCCTGCATCTTCACCCAGGTATGTATCCGTGAGAAAGTAGAACCATGCGACTTCACAAACACTTGCACACGAATGTTCAAAGGGGCTGTGTTCATGATAGCCCCAGGTGGAAACCAGCACAGACATCCCTCGCTAGGTGGACGGACCCCCAGATTTGGTAATTAACATGGTAAGATGCAGCTTAACAATCGCAGGGAAGACCTCTGCATACCATCCAAGGTCTTGGGCGAATCTTGAGAATACACCGAAAAAAACAAGCCAGATTTCCATTAAGCGAAGTTGCAGCTAACGCTGAATGTGTAAGCATGGTTCTGCTGAATGAGTTTGCTGACAGCTTCTCCCTGGAGAAGAACCGTGTAGCATATCTGAACTCTGCATATCTGAACGTCACACCTGTAGCATGACCTGTAGTCTAAACACGTACACAGGGAGTCGCTGGGACCTGCAGGGGCCATCAGCGTGGCTGAAGCAGGTCCTTGTTCTGAGTGCGCACCAGGTTAACTTGCGTGAGCTCCACACAGTGGGATGGGGTGCCCAGGAGCTGCCTCACAGTAGACAGAATCCCTATAGGCTGATGTATAAAATCTAAAATCATAATGCCAATTTAGTTTTTTTAATTAATTAATTTTTTTTTTTTTTTTTTGCTGTACTGGGGATTGAACCCAGAAGCATTCTACCACTGAGCTACACCTCCAGCCCTATTTTTTATTCTTTAGTTTGAAACAGGGTCTCACTATGTTGCGGAGGACCTCACTAAGTAGCTGAGGCTGGCCACAAACTCGAGATCCTCCTGTCTCAGCCTCCCAAGTACTGGGATTACAAGCGTGTGGCATCACGCCCGGCTGCCAATTTAATAATAGGAAATGAAAAGGGGACAACCCAGAGGGCTTTCATTTGATGATTAATACCTTTTTCTTCCTATTCAGAAATCTGCTTGAGAACCAAATAATAACTAAAGTGTAGCTTGGTAGGGTTGGAGTTGGACTGAGGGCTAGCAGGGTCTCTGGGCTGCCTGCTCGTCCATCCTGCCCAGCAGAGGCCTGGGGGCATCTCTGCGTGGACCAGCCTGGATCACATGCTGGCCTCGATGGTCAGACACTTTCTGCCCCTGGAGGGGAACTTGGAATGCATCTATTTTTATATCCATTTTGACTCATCTATAGGTTTTATGGCTTAATTTACTGAGAACATTTTTATTTCAAGTTGCAATTATTTTAAAAAGTAGATAGGAACTATCTGTGAATCTACCACCTAGAGAAAAAAAAAACATAAGTAAATAACATTTTTTTTTTTTTTTTTTTTTTTTTTTTTTTTTGCGGTACTAGGGATTGAACTCAGGGGCATTCTACCTCTGAGCTATACCCCCAGCCCTATTTTTTATTCTTTATTTTGAAACGGTCTCACTAAGTTGCGGAGGGCCTCACTAGGTAGCTGAGGATCCTCCAGTCTCAGCCTCCAAAATGCTGGGATTATAAGCGTGCGCCACCACGCCCGGCAGTAAATAACATTTTAAGTTGCAGAAAAATAAACACAGGACTTTCAGATAGTCACCTTCTAAGCCCTTCTCCTTGTGGTTTTCTCCTGGCCATAAGTAAAAACAATACTCCCTTCAGGCAGCCTGTCTTTATATTTCATATAAATCCCCATTCCCGTTAGATCAGAGAAGTGGCTTGTGTCCTGCGGAGTCAGAGCCGTTTGGCGCTGGCTTCCATTTCCCGGGTCCCTCCCTCACCAGCCCCGCGTGGCTCCGGAGAGAAGCTTTGCTCGCCTGGGAATTGCAGAGCTTTCCAGTGAGGCTGTTACCTTTCACTCGAACAGTCGCTTGCACGATGCGCCCACATACCAGGTTTGGTCTTCGCCCTCTTGGTGAGATCCTAAGCAACAATCACTAACCTCAGATGGGGTAACAGGAACGGTTTTACACTGTCCTCAGGCTGAGGCTCCCTGCCGGCACCGTGGAGCTGTCCTCAGTCCTGTGAGAGCATGCTCCCAGCCTGGAACTCTCCAGAACCTCCCTCTGTGTCGTCACCCTGGATCATCACTATCGTTGTCTCTTTGCTGAGTTACGCGATGACAACTGTAGTCTCAGACTTGGAGAAGTTAAATCGAGTGTCTACACTGTGAATAGCAAGCTGTGATGTAAAATAAATGTTCTGCTTAGCAACTTGAAGGTACGGATTTGCCTTAGTTTTACAGCAAAATGGATTTTTTTCCATGCCCGAGCAATGAGTTCACATCGGCTTTGCAAAGCAATCAACATCTTAACAGACAGCCTTCAAGAGAAACGTTTTCGGGGACATTTGGGAAATGCAGAGGAGCTGGAACACCCCGGATGCCACCCTGTCCCGTCCACAGAGGCGTGCACCGTGGAAGGGATCTGGGAAGGCGCCATTTCTTGGGACAAATTCACAATGAGATTAAATAGTTTGTCCAGTTTGGAGTGTGTTGGCCAGAGCGCGTGAGGCATCGGTAGAGGCAGATTTTGGAAACTGGAGAATGTGTGTGGCCATCAGATCTGCAGGGGAGGGACAGCCAGTGACTCTTCCCACACCGGCTGGGACAATGGTCCAGTGTCCTTCACATGCCCCCTTTAGGAGGACACTGAGCAAATGCTCCTGAACATCATACTTTAAACCCATCCCGCAGGGTCAGTCATTAGCACACCTTGAGCCCACCTGGTGCCCTCTCGTAGCCTGGAGGTGGTCTGCTGCCCAGTAACCCAGCCATTTCCCTAAGACTGACTCCTCCGCTCCTGAAGGAAGACACGCGCACCCCCTGAGCAATAAGGGTAACAGTAAGAATGGAACAAGAGGGGGTTTCTGCTTATTTGGAATAGAACTCCCATTCCCTAATCTTGTTGCTTAATAAGGATTTTGAGTTGAAGCATGTTTTATCACAAAGTAATAGTCATCAATAGCAGTTTGGAAAAGAAATGTGGGGTGGGGGGGCACCACCCTAGGTCTCAAAAACAACCCCCTTACAACGTGGGTGCTTCCTTCAATCTCCCTGGCTCTCTACGGGTTAAAAATGGAGTTGCAGGGTTAGTGAGTTTGTGACTCCTGGTCACCTTCCTCGGGCTTTTGCATGGTCGTGGTAACTACAGAACGGTCCATCAAGTGGAGTGGCAGAGTTTACTTTCAGTGAATCGAGGAGTTACTTTTGCTCTTACTGTACACGGGATGGCTCTTAGCGATAAAGAGCCGTCATTATGTAATGGCCTGGCCGGCTCCCATCTCCCCGCTCTCTGCCAGCGAGTGGAATTAGCCCCACCAGCAGATCCTCCAGGCCTCAGACCCTCACTGCAGCCGCCGGCAGAGACAGAGCATCCAGAATGCGCAGGTCCCTGACTGGCTGCTGGCTCCGAGGCTACACGGATGTCCAGGCCTGGCCCTCGTCCTCCCCCATGGCCTGCCTCCCTCCACCCCACCAGGCTCCCGCTCCTATTCCTCAGTATGATGCTGGAGGATAGATTCTTACCTTGTCACCAGGGCCGTCACTGGCTGGGATTTCTGCCTCTGTGCTTTGTGATGGATCCAGGGTCAGTGCTTTGTGATGGATCCAGGGTCAGTGCTTTGTGATGGATCCAGGGTCAGTGCTTTGTGATGGATCCAGAGTCAGTGCTTTGTGAAGGTTTCAGGGCCAGTGCTTTGTGATGGCTCCAGGGTCAGTGCTTTGCGATACAGAGTTTAGTGCTTTGTGATGGACCCAGTGTTTAGTGCTTTGTGGTGGCTCCAGGGTCAGTGCTTTGTGATGGTTTCAGGATCAGTGCTTTGTGATGGATCCAGGGTTTAGCGGTTTGTGGTGGCTCCAGGGTCAGTGCTTTGGGATGGCCCTCGGGTCCAGTGTTCGTGACGCTCCAGGGTTTAGCACTCTGTGAGGGCGTCAGGGTCATTATTTGCAGGGCCCGCAGTTCTGCTCCCGACAACTGCAGGGCGAATCTCGCCCCTACATGTTACTGTCTCCACCTCGTACCTGTGAATGAGATCTTATTTGGAAATTGGGGCATCACAGGTGCAGAGGAGATGAGCCTCTGGGGGTGGGTGACACTAGCTCCATATGCCACTGGGCTCAGAAGGAGGGGCGTGGCACCAGCAGATGTGCACAGAGGGAGGATGAGGCGAAAGGACCCAGGGCCAATGCCAGGTGACAACAGAGGCACGGTGGAGGCGCTGCACCTAGGTGCAGGCCAGACTGAGGATCGCAGCAACACCAGTGCCAGGGAGAGGTGAGGACGGGCCTCCCTCAGCCTCTGCCTCCAGGCTGGGATAGGAAATGGGGTGCTGGGCCCGGCTGTGGGCTGGGCTGGGGCTGCTGTGTCAACAGGGGCCTGCAGGGTCTGGCTGTTGGGCTCGGTTCATCATCCCCCTCCCCCAAGAAAGAGAGAGATCCCCCCTCCCTCCTCCACTGCAGCTCAGGCCCCACCGCTTGCTGGCCTGGCATCGCCACCTGCATCGCCCCCTTCCCCAGGAGTCCCCTCTCCCTGGGGTCCCCACCTACACCCCCATGTGCTGGAGCCTGGGCCCAAGGTGCTGGTTCTCCACGCTCTGCTCTGCATGGGGAAGGCGCCTGTGGATGGGGTGAGGCTGCTTGCGCGTGGGCTGTGGGCTCCCCCGCCTCAGGGAGGCGTGCAGCAGCAGAGGAGCCCGCGGCAGGCCCTGGCCTGAGCACGGCTGGGTAGGAGCATGCAGCCCTTAGCAGACGCATTCCCTGGGAAAGGCAGAGGGATCTAAGGGCATGAAGCTATACTCACAAATGTAACGCGGCTTTTAAAACCCGCACATCTTGAGTGCTATGCCATGCACTCAAGGAGGTTATTTTGGCAATGATGACTTTTGTTGTTGTTGTTGTTTTGGGGGTGGGGAGACCATGGCATTTGCCTTTTGGTTATGTAAATAAACCACACTCCTCAGTGGAAAAATGCAAAGAAACAAACATACCAAGAATAAGAACCCGCCTTCACCCTTCACCCGCTTTTGGTGTTGTCACTGATTTCTGACAGAAGGAGCGCTGGGGGTGCTCCCTGCCTGCACTGGGAGGTCCTCCTTCCCTCCGGGGGAACTTGCCTGGTGGGGCTGGGCTGGGGGGATTCTGTAGAGGCTCCGAGTGGAGTGTGTGGGCGGCTCGGGTCCTGTGCGCGCCCGAAGGAACCTGATAGAAAGAGAGGGAAACTCCAGTTGGAGTTAAACAGCCTGCTTCGCGCAGTGGTTTGGAGATGAAAAGCCGTAGATGTCATTATCATCATTATCATGAATAACGGATGAGCCCAGGCAGCCAAACAAAGCACTTAGACCAGGGCGGCCAGGGCCTGCGTCTCTTGGGTGCCCCGTCTCGGGCTGTCCTCTGGGTCGGCTGTGCGATGGGCCCTCCGCCTTGCTTCAGAGGGAGTGAGGGGCTGGAGGCGTCCTCGGCGAGCAGCTAGCAGGAACAGAATCATCCCCAGGCTCCCAAGTCCGCCCTGGCCCCCAGGCGAGCAGCCTGCAGCCCCCGGCTGACCGTCCTTGGCCTGGTGAGGGCTGAATGCCCCGGGCCGGGAGGGCACAGCTACTAGGAGGCCACGGGCAGCTTCACCCTATTCATTGAGCACAGAGAAGGTGCAGGCCAGAGGGGCAGTTGTGGGGTGCTCTCAGGCTGCTCCCCAAGAATTAACCAGCACACGATATCTCATCCAAGACCTCTCTGCCCTGCTGGGTTTCTGTGGATATAAGCAGGATGAGGACATTTTGCTTATGAGTACGCCTTTCTGAGAACTGCACATTGGCGGTGTTTATTGTTTTCTGCTAGAAGGGGGAGCATGGCTCAGATCACCTGGGGGAACACGTGCATCTCATGGTCTGTGCCCCGACCCTATGGCGATCCCTAGAGCCAGTTTATTGGATGATCCGAAGATAGCTGAGTCCCCCCATAGAACAGAGCCACAGTAACCCGTGGAATCGGGGAACTGGCCGCTGAGGGGGACGCTTTGTCTGGGCTCCCAGGTTTCTCTGCCCATCTCACCTGCCTTGAAGCATGGAGACCAGGCAGCCTTGGTGTTCCTCAGCCACCAAGAAGCCCTCCTGAAGAAATGGCCTTCCTCAGGGCCAGCCAGACCAGGGCGCTGGGCAGTGGGAAGGCCGGGGTCGAAGACCCACCCGAAACTCCACCCGTGGGGCCAGGGTTGTGTGATCCAGGGTGATGCCTGATCCAGGGGGTCGACTGATCCAGGGTGCCTGGGGGTCACATCCTCTAGACACGGAATGCTGGAAGCTGGAGGAACCATGGGGGCTCTCAGCCCCTCGGCACTTTGGAGGTGACAGAGGTTGAGGACACCTTGGGACTGGCTATGGCCACAGAAGATGGCAGGCATAAAGAGAACTCGAAGCCAGTCTCCTGGTGCCTGCACGAGGACTCAGAACCCATACTTGCATTCTGAAGGCTCTGAGAAGTCTTGCAGAGAGAAGCCTGTTGGAAGTGAGTGTAATGCTACTTTTCCCCAAATTTCAAGGGTGTCACGGAGCCACAACTGTTTCCTGGGACAGAGTTCAGGACATCGGATGGGGTGGTAGCAGCATGGAGTTTGGAATCAGACAGATCTTTGTTCAAATCTGCTTGTGCTGTGTGTGTTGGGCAAGTTAGTCGACCCTCAGGGTCTCCGTTTCTCATCCATGGAGCATGCTTAGGAGTCAGGGAAATGATATGCGGCGTGCTTAGCGTGGCAGTCTGCACTTACCAGGTAGTGAGTAAGTGGTGTCTGCTCTTCTTTATATTCATGTTATTACTCTTATTAAGAGGATTGGTATTAAATTGAAGCGTTCATACTTAAAAGCAAGGGTCGCTTTATTCTCCTCTGTTCTCCCTCTGGGATGTTTAGAAATGGTTTCGGCGACTTTCACAGACTGTTTGGAGTTAACCACCCTCTCTCCTTGCCCAGGTTCTTGGCTTCAATCTGGGGAATGAAGTCAGAATTAATAAGAAACGGCAGCACTTTCTTCCTCTGAGTATTAACAATTTTGAGAAAATGGTTGAACTGCTCTTGCATTTAATAATTGGATGGGACACACTCATTTATATTTCAAGGAACTCCAAGTCCTCTATTCGTAATTAAGATAATAGCACAGCGACGGGGAGATTAAGACCCGAAGCTATGACGGGAGGCTTGCAGTGCAGTGCTCGGCCAGGCAGGCCCCACGTTCCCGGGAAGCCTCTGCTCCTCTGCTCGCTGGCACAGCCCGTAATTAGCGCCTGATTTATTTCCCCTCATTCTCATTTCCAGCCTGATAGATCTTGCCGGTTATTAGTTCTGGCCACTCTGCCAGCGGCTGCGGGGCTGGAGTGCCGTCTGCGATTTCCTGTTCATGATGGCACCTCAGTGGGTCTGGAATCTGATTGGAGCAGGTTGGAGGACGTGTCTGCCTCCCCTCCTCTGAGCTGTCCACTCTCTTGCATGGTGGCACCTGCTGACCTCTGCTATTGACTAGGATGACACCCATCAGCCACAAAGAACGTGGTCCTCAAAATCCCCGTGGATCGACACCACGGGCATTTCGTTATTTTTGTGAATGTGTGCGACATGGTGTCCCTGGTTGCGGGAGCTGAGCCCTCTGTGGTGTCCCCGGTCCCTTCTCATCCTCTTCCTTCCACGACTCCAGCGGTCAGTCTGCAGAGAAGGACGAGGGCTCAGAGCACAAGTGCCACACACGCAGCGTCCCATGGCCCACAGGGCGACGCCTGGATATCCTGGCTGAGCAGCCCGTCAGGGCAATGTCACCTTTGGTGGGAGGGTGTGGCTCTGGGTGGCAGCTACCCCCGTCTCCATGCATTGCTGTCCTCAGTGAGGGGCTGAGCATCTCAGGATCTCCTCAGCCCCTTTCTCTCACCTTGGGTGCAAAGAATCTCACTGACTTCTTTACTTTTGACATATTGCCTTTCTCCTTTAGCTGGACTTCACTGTCTTCTAAAGCCTCATAAAAGTTTTCTATCCATAGCAAGCATGTAATAAATATTGACTGCACAGGCAGATGAGTAAATGGATGGATGGGTGGATGGATGGATGGATGGATGGATGGATGAGTGGATGGGGGATGGGTGAAAGAGTGGGTGGATATATGAGTAGATGGGTAGGGGGATGGGTAGGTGGGTGAGTGAGTGGATGGATGGATGGATGGATGATGGATGGAGGGGTGATGGGTGAAGGAGTGGGTGGAAAGATGAGTAGGTAGGTAGGGGGATGGGTGGGTGGGTAGATGGATGGATGGATGAACTGGATGGATGGGTGGATGGGTGGATGGATGGATGGATGGATGGATGGATGGATGGATGGATGGATAAGTGGATGGGTGATGGGTGAAGGAGTGAGTGTATAGATGAGTAGGTAGGTGGTGGATGAGTGGGTGGGTGGATCATAGATCTTGCTAGCTGATACATGAGGTTTAGCTGAAGAAGCCCCTATGTGGTGGTCTTTGTGTGACGCTCGCTTGGTGTCAGGAGTAGTAGAAAGTGGACATTCCTGTCCTGAGCCATCAGGGGTTCTGACATAAAGGGAGAGAGGAATCTGCCATGCACACCCTCTAATAAAATCTTTCTCCACTGGTCTGCCAGATCGCTTACCAAATTAGCATTAATGTCATGGACCCTCTAATGGGGATTTGCATTTTCCTAGTTAAGTTATAATATTGATTAGAGGTAAATGCATTAGGCAGCATTTGTTTTCTGATTAGCATTTTTCTCCTCCCTCTTAAGTGTGAAGTGTCTAGAACAGGCCTCCAAGGAGCGGCTCCAGGGTTGCGGCATGGGAGCAGGAGTCAGAGCATAGGATCCCACCGTCCCACTGCCGAGAAGCACCATGTGCTGGCCTCCCAGAAATGGGAGCAGCACAGGCTTTGGGGGACGGTGAGGGGCAGAGGGACGAGGACCTCAGCTTCACCAGACATCCCATGACTCTAGCCAGACCAAACTCAGCCACCCTTTTGGAAGCCCTGAAATGTTGGTGGATTGATCCATTTATTTTTCCTAAGTATTTGTGAGCAGAACAGTAAGTACAGAGGGAAATGGAAGAAGGGAGTTTTTAAAGAAATGATGATCAGCAGGTGTGGTGGCACATGCCTGTAATCTCAGTACTTGGAAGGCTGAGACAGGAGGATGGCAAGTTTAGCGACAGCCTTACAAATGTCACGGGTCCTCAGCAGTGTGGTAAGACTCCTAGTTACCTATCAAGACCCTATTTTAAAACAAAAAACAAAAAGGGCTTGGGGTGTAGCTCAGAGGTAGAATGCCCCTGGGTTTGATCCACAGTGCCTGATCCCCCCCCCCAGAAAAAGAAAAGAAATAATGATTATGGATCAAAGATCAAAACATAAAAGCTAAAACTATAAAACTCAGAAGAAAATAGAATCAGAAAGTTTCATGATATTGGGCTTGGCAGTAATTTCTTGGCTATTACATCCAAATCACAAGAAATAGAAGAAAAATAGATAAGTTAGGCTCATGAAGTGGAGAAAATATCTGCAAATTGTATATGATAAGGGTTAGTATTCAGAGTAAAGATCTTCTAGAACTTACTAATATCAACAAAAACAACCTGATCAAAAAATAGACAAAGGACTTGAACAGGCATTTCTTCAAACATATGGCCAATGAGCACGTGAAGACATTCAACATCACTAATTATTAAGGAACTGAAAATCGAAATCCCAATGAGATACTGCCTCACACTTATTAGGACTGCTACTGTAAAAACAACAACAACAGAACACTCCAGAAAGTACAAGTGTTGACAGGTATGAGGGACGCTGGAAGCGTTGGCTTGCTTCTGGGAATGGAAAACGGTACCTGTTATGTATGGGAGGCAGCACGGTGGCTCCTCATGAAGCAAGCACAGAGTCACCACAGCACTGGTTACCCCACTTCTGGATGTGCACCCAGGAAACGTGATGTCAGGGTATTAAAGCGTTCTGGTACCAAGTTCTTAGCAGCCTTATCACCGTAGCCCAAAGGTGGAAGCCACCCAGACTCGATCCCGTGGACAAACGGATACACAGAATGTGATATATAGATGGATGTAATTCTGCCTTAAAAAGGAAGGAAACTGACTTACATGAACCTTGAAGACATTACACTGAGGAAAGTAAGTCTGTCACACACACACACACACACACACACATGCACACATAAAACACTGCATGATTCTACTTTTACGGGGCACCTGGAGTGGTGGAATTCATAGATTCACAAAGTGAATAGTGGGTTCCTGGGGCCAGGAGGGTTGGGGTGCTGTCCAAGGGCACCCAACTACAGCTTGGGAGGACGGGAAGGTCTTGGAGTTGGATGGTGGTGATGGTTGCCCAACTTTGTGATGTAGGTAGTACCTCTCAGATGTGCATTTAAAATGGGCTAAAATAGTCAAAAAGAAGAAACAATTGCTTCCTGGTTTTAATAATGACAAACTTCCATTGCAGAAATTTCACAAACTAGAGAAATAAGAAAAGGAAAAGCATAAACACCCATAATCCCAGCATCCAAGAAAAATTTGAAATAGTATTTTCTAATACCTTTCCATTCATGTATGTATTAAATATGCACATAAAATACGTCCTCCATCATTTGCATCACACATGCCATAGTATTTTGGACCTGGATTTTATTTGCTTTAGAGTACTCTAAGTGTCTGGCAGAAATTTTCCCCCTTGTCATTAGAACCCCTTTTGTTTAACAGAATATGCAAAATGTCTTATTACAAAAGTAATAAGAACAAACAATGTTAATTTTCTGTCTGTTCACTATACAAAAGTTAGAAAATTAACATTAAATTTCAAGTAAAAACCAAGCCGGGCGTGGTGGCGCACGCTTGTAATCCCAGCATTTGGGAGGCTGAGACTGGAGGATCCGGGTTCGCGGCCAGCCTCAGCTACCTAAGTGAGGCACTCCGCAACTTAGTGAGACCCGGTTTCAAAATAAAGAATAAAAAATAGGGCTGGGGGTATAGCTCGGAGGTAGAATGCCTCTGAGTTCAATCCCCAGTAC
>PVLC010008159.1:0-59728 GCA_004027655.1 Graphiurus murinus | reverse complement strand
TGAAGAGGGCATAGGACCAACACTTGAACACATAGGCACAGGTCAAAACTTTCTCAACAGGACCCCAAAAGCACAGGCAGCTCAAAGGAAGATCAATCCATGGGATTGCATGAAACTAAAGAGCTTCTGCAAAGCAAAGGAAACTATCAAGAACCTCAACAGAGAACCTACAGAGTGGGAGAAAATTTTTGCCAGCTATCCTTGTACATCTTTTGATTCTGCTTTCTAGAATGAATTCTTCTCTTTTGCCCATCATATTCCAGGCTTAGTAGTCTGATAAGATTTCCTTGTCTATTGTTCTTTATAGACATATTTGAGGTAGATATTGGGCATGCCTGTTCTGATGGAGATTTACTGTAACTACCAATTTGTGTACCTGAGGATTGCTTTAAGATTCAAGTATTCAAATGTTCATTTTAGTCAATAATTTATTTGACAATATGACTCCCCCTGAAACATAAAAAACATGTTTTCTACTTACATCTAGGCTGCTCTATTAGCCAATAAATGCATAGAAAATCCTTCCCAGTGTGGGGATGCTTCTAAAGTTTTGTATATCTGTATTTCTTAACTCCTGAAGTTACTTGTATATTATCATATGGGTAACTTATTAACATAATGGGTGGCTTGAGACTGAATAACCAGGCTTGGATGAGGAAGGCTGTGTTCTTAATTTGATCTTTGCCAAAGGTTTAGATCTCAGTGGACACAAGCCAAACAACAATGTTTTGGATTACATATTTTATTTTTTGAGGTATAAAGCAGTTGATCTTTCAAATATTTAGACCTCAAATTTCTGAATTCTATTTATTTTTGTTCTTTACAATGAAATTTGCTCAGTCCTGCCTGAGTTCATCTGCATCCTCTTATAATACCTTGATGACTTAGTCGATTATAACAAATACACATTTCAATGTTCTTTTTCCTACTAACTTCTAGAATTAAATTTAGTTAGAAGTCAACTGATCACCTTTGAATTTTTATACTTTTTACCAATGAAGAACTCCTCTATCCAAATATTCAGTTCTGCTATCCATTCCCTTAACAGAGTGAACAATTTCTAAACTAATATCACATTTTTGAGGGTTTTTACTTGTCATTTTTTTGTTATAGCAACATCAATACTAGTTAAAAGTATCTACATTACTCCAAATAAAATTAGCAGATGTAACAAAAAAAATTTAAAATTTTAGTAAGCTGCTCTGTTTGAGAGTTCTTAGTTTCGTCATTATATTCCAACATCCCAGATTACTAATATTGATTTGTTCAGCTACAATTTACAGAAGTATTGACTACATTGGTTTAAACAGATGAATAAAAAAGCAAGTCAGGAATATCATGCAAATAGAAGAAATGCAAATCCATGAGTGTCAGTACATGCGCATATAAAAATTATTCATTTCAGCTGGGCATGATGATTCATGCCTACATTCCAGCTCTTTGGAGTCTAAGATAGGAAGATCACAGGTTCAAGGCCAGCCTCAGCAACTTAGGCCTTCAATAACTTAGGGATACCCTGTTTCAAAATAAAAAATAAAATAATTGGGAGAGTAGCTCAGAGGTAGGATGGCCTTGGGTTCAATCTCCAGTATCACACACACACACTTTTTTATTTAAAATATATCAGTGGAAATCCTTTTTCAATTAATTGATCAGGTAAAATAAAATTTACTAAAAGTAGCAAGCATTAAAAGAAAGAAATATGTCAAAAAAGAGAAAAAATAAAAGAAACCGAAAAGGTTTTTGTTTGTTTGTTTGTTTTTGGACATATTTCTTTCTTGATAATGAAATAGCTGGAAAAAATATGTGTCATTAATGATATTATTTCTATAACATCTTTTTAGTAAGAAAGGCACAATATTTTTGAATGTATAAAGTAATCTGTAAGTAAGCCATTTATATTGTGTGTTGACTGATTTCCTTCCTTTGGCTATCATTATGTTTCCTCAAAGCTTAATGTGGAAATGTATCAAATATTCCTTCTGTATATCTCTAGCAATATTATTTAATTTAACAAGAGACCATATCCTGTTTTAAGTTTTTAATGTATTACACACTTTCATCAACAAAGAGAAGTACATAAAATGTCTAATAAATATAAAAAATGACTACAAGAAATAACATTAATTTGGAAAGCAAATGCAAGTGTGTACATTTTAGCGATCAAACTTAAAATATTAACTATTATCAAAATGATGAAATATATAATGAGGGTAATCATTTAATACAATATTATTCAGATAATTATATATAGCATATAATATTGAATGATTTGGGCAAATGACTGAAATATAATATTAAAAGTAAAAATTTTAGTTTGAAGTATGTGGGTACACATGTATAGTTGTGTGTACATATATACGCATAAATGTATATGATTATTATTATCTGTGGTGCTATGTACCAAACCTAAGGACTTGCAAATGCTAGACAACAGTTTACAACTCAGTTACATCCCCAGAACCATGTATGTGTAGACATGTATCTATGGCAGCACATATAGCATAGTATTATGTTTTAAATAATATTTTTAAATTATATAATACAGCATATGCAGTATTTATATGATTAATGATATATGACATGCAACATATATATATATATATATATATATACAATATAAATACTTTATTTTTGCAGTTCTGGGGATCAAACTCAGGGCCTCAAGTATTTGTAACACTGAGCTACATCGCTAGTCCTATAAACACATTTTTATGATGACATAAACCCATATATAAAACAATGTGTGCTCATTCATGTGTCTATGTGTATGTGAAGACAATGAGATGATTCCTTATTTTGCATTTCATCTTCTATATTTATTTCACAATGTATTATTAAAATAAAACCAGCAGAAAATATCCATAAAATTCAATGATGTGATTATTTTTCTACTCTGTCAGTCACTTTATTGGTTCTCCAAACTTGAAGATAAATATGAGAATGAAAAAAGGAAAGAAATTCCATCCATTTGGCACTTAGCAAGTCATAGGTATTCCGGGCATATAAATTTAAATCCATAAAAGGTAATCACATGAGGGACATATATATTATGCAAAGCATTGTGCTAAACAGTTTGTTCATTTTTATCTAAACTTATCTGTCCCTGTGTGAAATTAACTTCCTTATCCCATTTTATAAATGATGACACTCTGGCTTAACATGATTGTCAAAGTCAAGTAGCTAGTAAGAGACTGACTAGAGTTTTGACTCTAGAAATAAATTTCAAAAATTTTTCATGATTAATGCTACAATCAAATCACAGTTCTATGAGAATGTAGATCAAGCAGAGATAAATCCTGGAATAAATGAATCAAAGACTGGGGAAAAATGTAGAGTAAGGCCATTTGAGCTGGACAAGAATACAGGCATGGAATGGATTAAAAAAATGGGATATACATACAATGGAATTCTACTCAGCCATAAAGAAGAACAAAATATGTCATTTGCAGGATAAAAAGGATAGAAATAGAGAATATTAATGCTAAGTAAGATTAGTCAATCACAAAAAGTGAAAGATCAGATGTTCTCCTTCATATATGGGAGCTAAGGAAAAATTGGGACATAGGAGAGACTCCAGGCAAAGGAGAAACCTTAGTGGAATGAACAAGAGGCCCTAACTGAGAGAGCAGGAGTTGGGGGGAAGACTGGAAGATGGAAACACCTCAATGGACATGATGTACTTGCACAAACTTTTCAAAGCCAATCAATATGTTGTGCACATTGTGGGGGGGGGGAGAGGGAGTGGGGTGGTAACTGGGGGAGGGCTTAATGAGTATTGTGTGCATGTATGCCTCTATCACCCCAAACTTCATCAAGTTGTATGATTACAATGCACCAGTAATAAATAAATAAATAAATAAATAAATAAATAAATAAATAAATAAAATATTAAGTAATATAAGATTAATATGATACATAATTTAAAATATAGTAAAAATACAGGCATGGGTTTTTCAGCAATGAGTGTTTTTGGGTACAAACCATATTTCTAACAGTACTCCAACTCTATACAAATGATGTAACTTCTTTTTTCATTCTTTTTACTTAATATCTCCATATTTCACTTTTTTGCATTGCTTCAGAATAATTTTACCTTTTATAGTAGAGTGATTTTGTATATATCAAGCTGTACTGTAAAAATCTACTGTAAACATGAATTTGCATAAATTCATATTTAGTCAAATGAGAC
This sequence comes from Graphiurus murinus, assembly GCA_004027655.1. Classification (NCBI taxonomy): domain Eukaryota; kingdom Metazoa; phylum Chordata; class Mammalia; order Rodentia; family Gliridae; genus Graphiurus; species Graphiurus murinus. Next base: position 55,536 of record PVLC010008159.1, on the reverse strand, counting down.
ATGGCCAAAGATAAAGAACTATTTAGGATAGCTAAAAGCAATAAAATTTACTTTTGCCTCAATCCAAACAGAACAAAGAAAGCATCTTTATTTTATTGCTTATTTCTCTATCTTTCATAATTAAGACAAAGGAAATAGCCAGGCATGGTGGCGCATGTCTGTAATCCCAGTACTTGGGAGGCTGAGACAGGAGGATCATAGGTTCGAGGCTAGCCTCAGCAATTTACCAAGACCCTGTTTCAAAATGAAAAATAAATAAGACTGGGGGTGTAGCTCAGTGGGAAAATGTCCCTGATTTAATCCCCAGTAGCATAAACAGATAAAAACAAACAAAGAAACAAAGAAGACAAAGTAACTATTTTGAATTACATTATTTTAAATTCTGTTAGTTTAATTTAAAATACTCTCATACAATGCAATAATAAATGCCTTGAGATTAGTTGAAAAAGGAAATAAAAAGCCTAGCGTGGTGCTGCACACCTGTTATCCTGGTACTTGGGAGGTTGAGATAAGAGAATATTGCAGGTTTAAGGACAGTCTCAGCAGGTAGTGAGGCTCTCATCAATGTAGCAAGACCCTTTTGCAAAACAAAAATAAAATAGGTCTGGGGTGTAGCTTGGAGGTAGAATGCCCCCTGGATTCAATCCTAGATGCCACAAAAAAAAAAAAAAAAAGAAAAGAAAAGTTGAGATTCACTGGAAAATAATGTCTAGACCCTTTACCAAAATGTATGATGTTGTGGCCATAATTCATATTATAATGTAACATATAATATAAATTAACATATCATATTATACATGAATTATATCCATAATATATAATATGGATTATGACATTAATATCATGCAAATGTAATATATGAATTATGGTCATATTATATGTACATATATATATATATATGAAATATCTCCCACTTAGGTCTGTACTACTTCTTAGTTTCACTGTAACACTTGTTTCAGATACTTTTCAATGCCTTAGACTAGCTCTTGCAGTTTCAAATAATCTCAGGACAGAGTGAAAATGATTCATGTGCTCATGAGAAGAAAATGATGTTTTAATGTATATAAATGTTTATATGTATAAAAGAATTCTTTAAATTTACTTGTTCAATGCAATAGGGCCATGTTTTACATTAAATAAAAATGTACTGTACTAAAGTAAAAAAATCACTTTTAAGATTATGTTTCTCATGAATTTGTATCATTAAAAAATACTAGCTGTCAAGCTGGACGTGATGGTGCACACTTGTAATCCCAGCATTTGGGAATCTGAGACGGGAGGACCTGGGTTTGCGGCCAGCCTCAGCTACCTAGTGAGGCACTCTGCAACGTAGTGAGACCCTGTTTCAAAATAAAGAATATAAAATAGGGATAGGAGTAGAGCTCGGAGGTAGAATGCCCCTGAGTTCAATCTTCAGTACTGAAAAAAAAAAAAAAAAAAAACCAGCTCTCTTAGATACACTTAAAGTTGTATGCTTTACATACTTTTTATCTATTTATGGTCATTGCTAATTACACTAAAAACAAAATTGTACAATGTAATGTGAGTTCTTAACATATGTAGTTAAAACTAAATTGGTTTTAAATTGTGGGAAAAGATGAGTTTCTTTTTTTAACGGTGATAGGAAAATTTTGTATTATTCTTTTCAATTAAGAAAATAAGTTTGTTTTGCAGGATAATATTTACAACATTATAGAATTTTAACTGCTAGGATAATTATTGAAATGATACTGGATTAAACTATAGTACTCACTAAGGTTTTGAAGGACTTGACCCTAAAATCATACTTATTTTCATTTTCTGTTTAATTAATATACTCAGAATTTATTGCTTAATTGCATCACACCTCAATGCATTCTTGCATTTTGATAAGGTGATAGTTTTATTTAATTCTTTGGATCATTTGATTAGACATCCATGAACAACTAAACCATGCTCATTATCTCCACAGAGAACAAATGATATATTGCTGCATGTTATTGTTTGTTAAATTAAATTTCCACCTTCGCAGGGGCTTTTTAAATTTTTTTTTGTTGTGCCACCCAGAATTGCTTTTCTGATCTCAATTATTATATCAATTCTTTATTTAACAATGCTACTCTCTAATCCTTACTGTGCTTGATTATTTATTTACAGATTGAACGTCGTAATAAAATCTAAGAATTTAAGAAAAATGCTGGTCTCATGAGCAATCTTTGAGATATAGATAGGAATAATTAGATATAATATATTTTATATGATCACATGTAGGTGTGATAATTATCAGCATGTTTATGTGTTTAATTATGCAATATATAATGATACATAATTTAATTATATACCCTAGTATAATACAGAATTATATAAGCTTATATGTAATTATGTGCATATTATACATATCGTATATGACCTTATTATATATGAATCTACATATGATTATCTATCTGGTAATAATAATTTATAAATATCATGAGTTTATTTTTCATCCCACCCTTAGTGTGATATTAGTCAATTTTGGAGGTAGACCAGGTTGTTTTTGCCCTATGCAATCAATAAATGAACCCAAGTTAATTTAATCTAATGATTGTATCCCATTGAGGTAAATATATGAGGATAGGTAGAAAGAAAATGTGAGAAACAAGAGTACCCATGATTAAAAATCCAGATTCAAGCTGGGTGTGGTGATGCATGCCTGTGATCCCAGTACAGGAGAGACTGAGACAGGAGGGTCACAGATTTGAGGCCAGTTTCAGTACCTTAGGGAGGCCCTCAACAATGTAGTAAGACTGTTTCAAAATAAAAAAACTAAAATAAGGTTGGAAGTGTAGCTCGGAGATTACAAAACCACTTTGTTCAATCATCCCCAGTAACACACACACACACACACACACACACACACACACACACACACATACACACACACTCACACTCACACACACAACCATCAGTTTCAATGTTCATTCACATACTATGATCACAAACACCTTTATGTAATCAATTACCAGACCTTATCCACAGGCCCATAGATAACCTCTCTCCTGAGCCGGGCCTAAAGAAACACATACCCTTGAAAAGTTTTGCTCAATAAAAAGATATTTCTGTGGATCTGCATTTTTAGGATCTGATTATTTCATCTATATATCATACTCTGGATTAAATGCTCAGTTTAACATCAATACAGTCCTGTTTAAGTTCATAGAACAGAACAACAAAATCCCCCAAAAATTATTAGAGAAATTAGAAAACAACCCCTAGCAGGTAATAATGAACACATCTAGTCGCCAATACAAAAGAGAGTTAATAATACCCTCTTAGATCATGTTCCTACACTATAGATTTTACAAGTATAAATATACCTAGCTAAGATGCAGCTAGCACATTCTTCTCTAACATGCACACGCTATCCTGTATCTCTGACTGTGTATTTATTTCCTTCTCTCAGTAAAATCAATGTATACCTCATTGTGGCCCATCTTTAAATTTCCTTTTGTAAAGACCCAGGACCAACATTGCCTGAGACCAGTCTCACTTCCCTTTTCAGGACCTCTGCAGGACCCCTGTCCTGGTAACACCGCCAGCTAGCCACCAAACAGAAGGGACTTTGAGAGGATATTAAGGGACATTTTTGGTGACTAGCTTCTTTTTTTCACTCTTCGCTGTACCCATTCAGATGCAAAAACACTGAGGATGCAGTTTGGAAGTTCCTTAACAAAAAGAGGTCACTGATATTGGTAACTGCTACAGTACATTACATTAATCAAATATGCGAAAATAGCTCACAAATAGATTCATACCCAGCAGTTACCCTCTGTGTTCTCTTGGATCCTGCATGTTTTTCATTACTAAAAATATTCTAAATGATACTTAATTCTCTATCAGTTACTATCACTCTGAAAAGTCAGTATTTGTACTACTTTAAATTCTATAAAATTAGCAGCAGTTCTTTTGCCTGATAACTAAAAATGTTTTGTGGCACCATTAATCTAACACTAGCTTAAATACTACAAGTAGTTACTCCAGATATCCCCAAAGACTTAGTCAAACAATTATCCTTGATAAGCACATTTTTAATCAAGGAAATAAGGCATAGTTAATTATGCACATGGGCTGTGCTTTAAATGATTCCTATTAGCTGTGTGCTTCACCTCCTAGCACACAACCCAGGTGTGACCTGACAGCTCTTCCCTTAACTGATGCTCATGGAGATTATAGCTAGACACAGATTTAATCCAATTAGCAAACCCATACTCATGTGAAAAGTGAAAAATTGCTGACAGTTGCAAAGACTGCCATTTCCGATTTCTTATTGCTCTGTTCTCTAATTATATTCCTACGCCAGCACTGAGATGTCATACAAAGCCAGCAAATAGACAATGAGATATATTTGAATATGAAAATGCCAATTTCTGATGGCAAAAATAAAAAAAGACAGAGAAAAATGTCCCAAGAACCTGTGGGATAATATTTAAGGTAGTTATTTGAAGAAAATCATTTAAAAAGTTTTCCATAACTTTCATTTTGCTGCTGTTGTGCATGGAAAAAAAAGTTATAAGAAAAAAGAATCAATGAAGAATAGACATCTGAAATATCCAATATCCTGGAGTTTTGTTGTTGTTGTTGTTTGTTTGCTTTAATTGTCCTTAAGTTTATATTTCAATATGAATGCCAGATATTTCTGGTGTGATTTATTCTTAATGAGGTTACTAATGTAATTTTTGGTAGGACAAGGCATGTATGTGATATTTTGTAAGATGATGTAGTATGCTCTATTGCTAGAGAAAAAAGAAAATTCAAACTGGGGAAGTTGGTGTTCCTCTCATTGCAGCCTTTGGGATGTGCTTCACAACTACTATTAGCTCAGGACAGTCTGGGCGATGAGAATCCCTGCTCTGTATTCAGTATGAAAAATTACTTGTTTTAACCTGATTATGTTATTGGACCACAGGCAAATGTAATCTCTACATTATTATTATTTTTTTTTAGATCTGGAAATCTGAATTTAATATCTGGTAAATATGCTTGAGTAAAATTTATAAAACATTTGAGAGTCAAGATTATGGTTTCACTTTTTATGCTTCTCCTCTCTGTGCTTTATAACCTTTCTATTTTTCATGGCTATCTTGTATGGAAGGGTAGAGGAATGACAGTTGTGAAGTACACATCAATTTAAATTTATGTTTTCTCACTAAATAGTGTTGAACCTTCTGGATATACTCGTTTTCATATAAACTGTGTGGGTTATTTCCTTTCAAGCAGAGAATGGTGTTCAGTGTCCATGTTAAATTTTCTCAGTAATGTCAATTTCAGGGCCCAAGTAATTACAGAGACAGAAATACTAGGTAATATTTTATAATGGATGTTAAAGGCAGGGAAAATATAATATCTATTTAATAATAAAGTTTCATATGGATTACCAGATAGATAATCATATGTAGATTCATATATAATAAGGTCATGGCTAGCATTCAGAGATGACCACATTTCTTGGCTTATGACCCTGATTCTTATGATCCAGTCGTCTGTTTTCATCGTCTTCATTTAAGGATGTTTTCATCGTATTCACTTAAGATTGGACCCACTTAGATAATCCAGGATAATTTTCCCAACTGATGTTCTTTAGAATTAACCTAGTATATATATATATATTTTTTATAATACCAGTGGAATAGTCCCAGATTTCTTGGAACAGATCATGGACATTTTGTGGACCTCTTATTCAACCTGTCATAGATATTAATAATGGAAAGTTACCTTAACATTATAAAGTTAAATTTTAAGCATAAGATTTAGGAAAAGGAATATTGTGTTTATTTAGAAAGCATAAAATGTGTTCTGTGTCCTTCAAGAGTAATATGGTTACATATTCTTATTTAATTGTAATCTAATTTTCAAGATTTTAATATTTAGAAATTTTTTTCTATATGCTTAAGAAATACCCTTTTACTGAGAAAAATTTTCTTGCTTATAAAAAATGAAGCAAACACATGAAAGTTATACAATATCTTTCCAAATAACTAAGGGAACAGAAAGAAACCACAAGAAATGTTAACTACTGAAGCAAGATGGATGAAATGACATGGATGACAACTATGAAATGCATCCATGACAACACTCAGGGGGAACCTATGTCTATAGATGTCTACATGAATTATGAAAAAGGATCTCAATTCTGGCTTCCACCTTAAGGCATTAAAAAAGAAAAACAGTCGGTATGCTGGTACATGCCTGTAATCCCAATACTTGGGAGCCTGAGACAGTAGGGTCACAGGTTCAAGGACAATCAAATCAACTTAGTAACTTAGTGAGCCCCTCAGCAACTTAATGAGACTCTGTTTCAAAATAAAAAATAAAAAGGGCTGGGGTGTAGCTGGGAGATAGAATGCCCCTGGGTTCAATTCCTAGCATCACACACACACACACACACACACACACACACACACACCCCAAATTTAATTCAGAGTACATAAAATAAGGATATCAATGTAAATTAATGAATTAGAGAAGAAAAACAAAATACAGAAAAAATTAAATGTGTGCTTTGAAAATTTCCACAAAATTGACAAGTTTTAATTAGATCGAACAAAGGGAGAGAGAGAAAAATCCAAATGATTTTTCTCATTACTACTGATCCTACAAAAATATGAATAATATGAGGAAATACTAAGAGCAACCGAATGCTAATGAATTATCTAACTTATATAAAAGGAACAAACTCCTAGAAAGACAGAATCTACTGGGCAAGGGGTGCTACTCACATAGAAAATTCCAGTTAGAGATTTCTACATTGATAAATTGTACCAAACATATGAAAGGAATTAACAATAATTCTTCATAAACTTTGAAACAATAGACGAAAACATTTTCAACTTTTTCTATAAGGCTACTATCACCCTGATGCTAAAACCTAAAACAATTGAATAATAGAAAGATATAGAGCAGTCAATATCTCTTACAAATATAAACAAAAAAATCCTCAACAAAATACTATGGGACTGAATATTAATATACATGAATGATTACAACTGTAGCTAAGAGTAATTTATCCAAGAAATGCAAACTTGGCTTGATATCTGAAAATCATGTGATACACATAATGCACACACACATGCACTTGCACGTGTACACACATGTACACATGTACACACACACACACTTTTTTCAGACTTCTATAATAAGTTACCACAAACTCATAGCTCTGGAGATCAGAAAATCTGAATTTAAGGTTTTGACAGGGCTGTGCTTCTTTCAAAGGTTATATGAGAATTTGTCCAGGTCTCTTCAAGTTTCTGGTGACTGGAGGCATTCCTTAGCTTTGACTGTGTAATTACTACAATCTCTCCCTCCATCTGAACATGGCCTTTTCCTGTTCTGTGTGTGTCTATATTGGCTTTTCTAAGAACAGTTGTCCTTGGTCTCATCCTTATTATTTTTTTTAAAAAAACATATCACTTCGGCTCTTTGAAAAGTACAACGATAAGGTATAAAATTAGGAATAGAAGTAAACAGCAAGAATAAATAAAGGAAATCTAGGCCAGACATGGTATCATTTTAGAAGAAATAGTTTAAAAAAAAAAAAGAGGAGACAAAGGAATAAAAATATATAAAAAATAGAATAGATAGGAATCTTATTGTATATGACAATGTGTACTGTGAGAAAGAAAACAATTGTTAATGAGGGCCAACAGGTTTCTTTTTTAAAGGCAGAACTTGGTGTCTTTTACTGAGATGTGTGTTTGGGTGAGTGTGTTTGTGTGTGTAGCAGGGGAGAGAACTATAGTCGGAGAAACACTAGTTGCTATAAATTTAGATTAAAAAAACTCTACAGCATGAAAACTGTCCCCTAACAATCAAGGCAGGTCTTAGGGTATTATTATTTCTTTTCATATTTTGTAATTTTACTAGATAGGAGATATGTCTGTATAATTTTAGCATGCTCTCTAATCAGCTTGAAAATTTCCCTTATATTAGTAATGAAAATAACATTTCACCCAGGCATGGTGACGCATGCCTGTAATTCTAGTACTTGGGAGGCTTAAACAGGAGAATCACAGGTATAAAGCCAACCTCAGCAACTTAAGCAAGGGTCCCAGCAACTTAGCAAAATTCTATTTCCAAATAAAGCATAAAAAATAAGGCTGTGTGTGTAGCCTCAAAGTAAAATGCCCTTGGTATTAATTCTCAGCACAAATTAGGAAAAAAAAAAAAAAAGAAAGAAAATACCATCTCATTAAATTATAAAAGTATTATTTTCTTCTTTTTCAAATTGCTGTTTTTAAATATTATCAATTTCTAATTATTATAACTAAACAATAATATGGAGTTTAGCAAAATTATTTTCCTTAAACTTACACAATTTTATGCATTTTTCAAATACATGCTGGGAAAGTGATGAAAAGGTATAGTAATTTAGCAATTTACTGTTTAAGCTCAATAAATCTGTCATAATTCTCAACTTAAAAAAATGTCTGTAATGAAAAATACATTTGTATTATAGCCAGAAAGATTGAGAAAAATATAAATTTATGGGATATCAACCATATGCCAAGTTATATTCAATACATTATTAAACAGATAAATAAGTTATAATTCTAATCCCCAGAGAACTAAAAGTCTGAGTAGAAATAATGCAAGTAGATTTTACCTCATAAAGATTGTCACTTCTAAGAAGTATGTATACTTCACAAAATTATATTTTGTTAGTAAAAAAAATTATAGCTACATTTATAAGTACAGAATAAGCTTTCTCAACATAGCACACTTTTAGGAATTTATATCCCCTATAAGTGTAAAATAGACTGTAAATTAATGGCTCAAGATTAGGCCATTTTATACATGTGATTTTTATCATTTTTATTTTGTCAACCTGATACCTGATCCTAATCAATTTACATCAGAGTCACTTATTTTCAGATTGATAATAGAGTTGATTACATAAACAATTGTTACCCAGTTAACTCTGTCCAATTGATCATCCTTGTAAATACTACATATAAATGTCCCAGACATATGTCTAAACATTTACATAGAATTATATTTAAAATGATACAGAAGTGTTCTACAGTAAGAATTGATGTTTCCAGTGGAGAAAAAGAATCGGGATTCATCTTTCTATTAGAGAGAGAGATGAGAGAGAAAGAACACTTGGGGGTGTGGCATTTGCAGAACTTTCTGGCTAATGCTTACTGCTCTTCCAGTAGATGTCAATCTCTTCTTCTAAAGAAGAGGCCCAGTTTGCCCTTGGAGCAGAGATAAAAATGACTTCTCCAGAAATACATGCAAGTACTAGGCAGATTAGCTGATTCCTCATCAGCTGGGTTTATATTCCAGTGATTTTTCAGGACAAGGTTGTAATTACACTGTGGAATAGGAAGGTAAAGCACTATCTAGAGTGAACTGATAGTCATTTGAAATTGACCTGCACTATGAAGCTTAAAAGAGTATCTACATTGATATATTTTGTGTGTTAAGAAGATGAGATTAAATGCTGGTTTTATGGCCAAAAAAATACTTTTAGATTCAAGACAAAAATAATGCTATTTAGAAACAAAAGTTAATTTATGAATCTAAAGCTTAAAATTTCAGGAAGTAGTGGGGGATGGTCATGTGTTTTGTCTTTCCTTCCCTTTCATTCTCATCTAACATAAGTACACATTCCATGACACAGAGACACCTTTTCCAACAGCTGTAGGTTCCTCTTCCTCACTTAAGTTTTAGTTTGAAAGTAGTCTTTTTAGGGCAAATTTGTTGACACTTCACTAAAACAAGTTGCTTGATCCTCTTTTCTGTTACTTGATCCATATTTTATGACAAGAAATTTTACATTATTTTTATATAATAATATTCACAGCTTGTAATTTTACATTTATAGATTTGTTTCCTTTGCCATCATTATCTCTCAATGCTCTAAGTTTAATGAAGAAAGAATCACATCATTTTCTGCGCTATGCCCAGCACCTAGCACATTATATTCATTTAAATGAAAATACTTCACACATCTATTTGGCTAAGTCACTGGATATTAACTGAGAAAAAACAAGGCACCCTCCTGGGTCACATTGCTCTAACATATCTAAAAAATATCATGGGTGTTATTAATACTTGATTCCCATTGTGTAGAGAATTTTTCTTTAACAAATGGTAGATATTACAAATGTGTTTTTTATTTTGTCTCAAGTTATAGCTTCTGAACATATCTAACATTCTAAGTAGAGTGAGATAGCCTTCCTGTGAGTGTTACTACAACTTGTTGCCACCAATATCGTACAAAATATCATTCCACACTGGATGTTGTATCCTCCACTGGGTTTTAGTTACTTAAAGATAGGGACTACTTATCAATGTCTTGTGTATGTATGGGTGTTTGTGTGTGTGTGTGTGTGTGTGTGTGTGTGTACATAGTCATATAAAACTAGTGACATAAACTCTCTTCTTGACTAAACTTTGTTTCCCTACTATCAATCTTTCTATCATCTATCGATAACTTTTTGTGGATCTGGGGATCAAAGCCAGGGTCTAGCACATGCTAGAAAAGCACTTAGCCCCTGAGGTACATCCCCAGCCCACTTAACCAAACTCTTGACAAGCTCCTCTGAGCCCTTTTTGAACAAAGCCCCAACCATGAGCCTGTTCAAAAGCTAAGTTGTAGAAAGCTTCTGTTAAGACAGTTTAGTAATAATCATCCACCTTTGATACCTGGTCAAATTCCTCATTCCTCACCATCCCCCAGGTGGCATCTGATCATCCCAGGGTGCTTTCAGCCAGAATCACTTCAGAACAGTTTAGCAAGAATTTCCCTTACTGTTGACACCTCTCAGTAATAGTCTACCCATCAACCCTCCACACCATTCTGTGGCTCTAAATCCCCATTTCTCCTTGTGTTGTATAGGAAGCTTCTTTTCTTCTATTATTACTATAGTTCCTGAATACAATCAGTTCCTCTTATAGATCCTGAAAACAATCTGTTTTACTAGTATCCATCTCTGGTTTTCTTTGACAATGTAGAACACTAGTCAGTTTAAAAGAAACTTTTTTGCTCTTTGCATTTTTCTCCCATTTCAAATGTGGACACTTTAAAAGCAGGAGATTAACTGTATTTGTCTATTTAATCCCAAGTACTACCCTAGTATTGGCAATATTACAGTACACACATGCCTTCTCTATTTTCAAGAATAAAAATAAAAGTAATATTAAGTGAATGACTGAAGAAGTTCTTCAAAATGATCTAGTCATCAAACCCTTACATTCAGAGATGAGATCATGCTCCTACAGAAAGTGTAGTTGTCCAGATCACACAGCCAACCTGTATCAGGAACATGATTAGAACTAGTTCTTCTGTGGTCAGGTTATAAATGTCGTCATCACCTAATGCAATTTTAGATGCATGGTTTAGCTACAACTCTTCTTCAAGCAACCACAACACAAACAAAAGAGAAGCTACAAAAGTAAAAAGATGACATGTGAATTAGGGAAAAAGCTTCCGTAGGATTCTGACATTAGTATATTTTCTTCCTTCTCTTTGGACCGTGAACACACATTATAGCTTTACAATATATCACAGGAAAAACAAAAAGATTTTTATATCCTAAACCTTCTCTATCTTGAGAATACTTATAATGTTTGAATATTTTTTTCTTTAAGAAAAAAAATTCTCATTTCATTTGTACTGGCTGACATCTAGCCAAGCATAATTTCCAAATTCCCCTGGTTTTAGGCAGGGGAAGAGTGATCATAAATACATAATCCAATCATGCCTTTAGGGTTCATTGGTCAAGATCCTTATTTTTTCATCCATACTTGAGCAATGACATTATGCTGACCTAAACTCATGAAAGAAGATCCCATCTCCAAGAAGGTGCAAGATTAAAGTATTCATGTGTAATTGGAAGTGAAGAGTCATATTTCTTTTGGTTGCCTTGTCACCAAAGAGGCCTGGAAGGGCTTGATCCTAGAGTGCAAAAAGATAATGAAGTGATAACAGGATACGGACAGAAAAATTGAGCAAGTATGTGTTTTTTTCCTTTTTGATCCTAGAAAGAGTACCAATGTTTTCTATTTTACAGAGGGAAAAAAAGACACTATATGGAAAAATGATTCTTGCTTTATCTTTTTTTTTCCTACATTTAGGCTTTCTTCTAGCTAGAACTCTATATCTTAGTGAGCATCAGTGTGTCTTTGCTTAAACTTCTAGATATATCAGAAATGCACCCACACCCTGACTCCCATTGGGTCTACACTTTCAGTATGTAACCTTTCACTAAAAAGTGGAAATGATAAAAAATACATATTTTCTGTGGGTTTGATGAGTTAATGCCTGACCAAATTAGAATAGTAGAAGGAAAATCAGGGGTGAGAAGCACAAGAAAAAAATAGGTGAATCTGCTAGGAAGGTCAGTCAAGTCAACTAACAAAAGTATTTTATAAAATTAAAGCTGAAAAGTATTTATGAACAGTGCCATAATCCAATAATTTGAAGTTCAACAGATAAGTTGGTGAGTACATTTGTTACTTAAACTCTTGTAATTATTTTATTTCCAATTCTACTTCCTTCAAATACTTGTCTTCTTGTTTCAAGAACTATTACTTTTAGGAAGCCAAAAACTTAAATATGCTCCTTTCCTTGTTGTCTGTTAATTCAAAGATGATGATTACATTGTGAATGACTCCAATTCACAGCACTGGTCCTAAGGCAATGGTCCAAGTGATCTCTTCACTTCATCAAAGTGACTTTGTTAAGAAATTTTGTCTTTCATAGAAACAACAATTGGAACAATTAATTAGTTTCAATTTTAATTAAACGATGATCTCGTTTAGCTCTGATTAAATTACAACAGCTAGATAAATCCAGACAGCAATGTTTAGTTAATTTAATTAGGGATAGTATTGCTTTTCTCTGTTGCCACTGTGAATGAATAATGGTGTGATGCTAGTGTTTTTCTTACATGACATTCTCTGCACTTTTCTTGGATAGACATACATGATCAACAGGCAAACTATGAATGATATCTTGCTATTTTTCAATTTTAATTCTTCATATTTTTCCTTTGAATTTTCCTCTATTCTTATGTTTATATTTTTATTCTTATTTTTTCAGTTCTTGTTTTTAAATTTGAATTACTTTTGCAAAGTAAATACTTGTCTTTTTTCTCTATTTAAAGATATCAAAACCTGAACAAAAGATTTGAGGTTAATATTCTCAAGAAATAAACTTAAAGATTATTTTGAGATAATAAGAACTAATTTTCCTCTAGAAAGTCCAATCCTACCTACTCCCACTTTAACTATTGTATATTATAAAGACTTATTTTCAGTCTTTTAGCTTAATACTTGGATTTTGTCTTTTCTGTTTATTCTTTTTCTTTTGTCTTTCTCTCTCTTGCTTATGTGCCAAAGAACATTAAGTCATTAAACATTAGCCAATATGAATCAACCTTAAAATTGCTGAATTTGTAAGAAAATTATTATATATTGGTTATAAATTAGATTCAACTTCATGAATAAAATTATTAAGATTAATATTCTTTCAATTATAATCAAGTCCTGGAGTAAACATCTTAGGGGCAGAGACATAGCTGATAATAAATAAATAAATAAATAAATAAATAAATAAATAAATAAATACCAGATGGTATGAGCAAACATAAGTCAAATTTATTCCAAAAATATTGCAACAGGGGTAAGATACTGGACTCAACTGTGTTAAAACAAGCAAAAAATATTTCAAGAACTGGTGTTCAGTGAAGGTATGGAAAATTTTAGGTGACCTGTGTTTACTAGTTTATTAAATGATAGAGCCAGAAGGAAACAAAAACTCTGCCATCTTTGAGACTAGAGGTAGTTTTGTAATTTGGAGCAAGATGACCTGAGAAGTTAGGCTCCTACCCTCCCTCAAAGACTGGGACATAGAGCACAGTGTTCCTTGATGTCTAAAGTTCAAGGAGATGCTTCCAGAGTCATTAAGAAAGACATTCTACAGATTATACAATTAGAAAAATGATTTAAAGGTGATTTATATACATTTCAAAGCAGCAGAGAAAAATTGTAGTTATAAATTTTCTAAAGCAAAAGCTTTCAGAAAGGAGTGGAGATGTTGATAGGCTAGAAACAGGAAGATACCTGCCTCAAGTTTAGTCAATCTGAAGGAAATGTTTGCACCTCTTGGTTACATTCCATGGTTTGAGAGTCTGAAGCCTTGTCAGTCTTCTTGTGGCCCTTAGCAAGGTGACTTTTCCAGCTCCAGTCATTTGGGGTGGAAGGTAGAGGGGCCAAAAGAAAAGTGAAAAATGAGCCTGGTTCTGTTCTGTAGGATTTTATTAGGCCCAACTCTGCAAAATCCACATACAATTCAGTGGTCATTACCAAGTTTTTTTGTCCACTTTTATGTTCAAGAAAAGGAGAGAAAAGTTGTTGTTTTTTTAATTTGGGCATATTGCCACGCCAACAAAACTGGTTTGTTTAATGCTAAAATAAGTAAAAAATGTATTCGATTTATTAAGAACATAATAAAATTCCTTGATTTTAATCTTTTAAATCACACTATGTGATATTATCACAAGTAACAATTATAAATTATATTTTTCTTCTTAGTGTAGGTTTTTCACATGTTATTAAAACTTGAGTTAAGGACCACCCCAGGAGCTTGTACTTTATGCTTTTGTTCTATTGCTGTCCTGCTGGCTAAACAGCCCTGCCCTTTCAGATCCAGAGAGCTTTGCTTCACACTTTAACACTATGCAACATCTCCAGGTGCCATTATTAAGGTTACTTTTGAGTTACATTTGCTTTTAGGGGCTACAGTTTTATTTCTTTTCTTCTATTCCTAGACGCAGTAATTTGAGAATGTTTTTCGAGCAAATAAGATTGGAAGCTGATTAAAGGAAATATATATATATATATATATATATATATATATATATATATATATATATATATTTGTGGTACTGGGGATTGAACCCAGGGCATTCTACCTTCAAGCTATACCCCCAGGTCAACTTATTTTTTATTTGGATATAGGGTCTCACTAAGTTGCTGACAGCCTCCCTAAGTTGGTGAAGCTGGCTTTATACCTGTGATCCTCCTGTCTCAGCCTCCCAAGTACTGGGATTACAGGCATGTGCCACCATGCCTGATTGTTACTGTCTCTTCAGTTCCTGTTGTCTCCTCAGTTTTCAAAATAGCTTTCAAATTAGGGGAGACAGACAACATCATTATACTAAATTTTCATGATAATATATATAGATTTTTGCTATAGTGTGTATCTTTAGGGTCCCCAAAGGTTCATGTGTCCCTAAGGAAAATATCTTTGTAGGTAGTGATCCATATAATGAGGACACTCAGATTAGACCCTACTGGCTTACTGTTAGCTTTCCATCACTATACTGAATACCTGAGAAAGTTAATTTATAAAGAGGAAAAGTTTATTTTGGCTCACAGTGTGGAGTTTATAGCCCATGATTTCTTTTCATTTTTGCTTTTGGGCCTATGGAGGCGTAGCTAACATAGTGAGAGAAAGTGGAGGAGCAAAAACATTCAGTTAATGGCTAGAAAGCAAAAGAAGAGTATGAGAAGGCTGAGGTCCCATAATCCCCTTCAAAGGTATATCCTGAATGACCTAAAGAACTCCCAGTAGGCCCTCTCTTTTACAGTTCCACTATCTCTAAATAGCACCACTTTGGGAACATGGCTTTCAGAGAACATTCAATGTCCAAATTATAGCATTTACATACTGAAAATCCAGATAGTTGGAGTTTGCAAACATTATTCTAGGACAGGTGTACCTTCAGGATTGATTAGCAGAACATTTTTAAGACAATAGGTAAAATTGTCTTTTTTTGGTACTAGAAGTTGAAGCCAGAGTCATTCTACCTCCAAGATACAGTCCTAACTTCCCCTAGTCCTATTTTATTTAATTTTTTATTTTGAAACAGAGTCTTGCTAAGTTGCTTAGGGCCTTGTTAAGTTGCTGAGGCTGGCCTCAAACCTGTTATCCTTTTATCTTGGCCTCCGAAGTACTAGGATTACAGGCATGCTCCACCATACACCTGCAAGATTTATTTTTTGCAGAGGCAGTAAGGAGATGATTTAGAGTTAATGATTGGTTTTCACAGTTAAGTTCTTCAAACAATTTTGAACTAATAGATGTATTTTAATCTATTGTAAAAATGTAGATTTATGTTCCTCTTATGTTTAGAGTAGAACATATGGCTGGAGGTGTTTTATAAGAAATATTTTGATTGTTGCATTTATGTGTATGGGTAATGTCAGTGTGTGACCCAGCCATTCAGTAACTTGGAAGAGACATACCTAGTTGACATTTGAAAAAGCAAAGAAAAAATGAGTTGCCCTTCTACATTAGACTCTCCAAAGAATTGAGAACACCAGATTTCCTTGTGTGATGGTCTCCCAAAACTGTAAGATGGAGATATGCTTCCTTATTTCAGGGTGGTGGTAGTTTGGAAAAGAAGAGCTAGGACCAGCATGATGCAAACCCCATTAACAAAAGTGAGAAACCACCAGGATATAGTGACAGTGCCACGTGGCTTAAGAAGGAGCTACAATGTGAAGGTGGAGCAGATTATTCAAGAAAACTAAGAAGCAGACCTCAATAGGCTCTAGAGAGAGACTCTAAGAATCTCCCTGGATCTCTGAAACACTCAGACATATTCTCAGAATGAATCCATCTCTGATTGAAACTATAATCTAGAACTAAACAAAATTGTGAATTCCAGAGTATCAATTAGGCTTTCTAGCCTTCAAACATTCTAATCATTTACAGAGCAGCAATTTTTTTTCTATTTCTATGACTCTATTGGTGTATAAGGAGGCAGAAACTATGGTTGTCTGTATGCTATCTATACAGCAGCACTAGCACAAGGCAAAGTACATAACAGACCCTTGGGAATATGTATTGAATGAATAAGGCCATTCCAGAGACTTTTCTTCAATGTAATTTATTAAATCTTTAAGGTAATATTTTATGTTAACTATATTTCATTTATTTATTTATTTATTTATTTATTTATTTATTTATTTATTTATTTATTGTGGTGCTGAGGATTGAGCCCAAGGGCATTCTATCTCTGAGTTACATCCCAAGCCTTATTTTATATTTTATTTGGAAACAGGGGAGGTCCTGCTAAGTTGCTAAGAGCCTTGCTAGTTTCCTAAAGCTGGTTTTGAACCTATAATCCTCCTGTCTCAGCTTCCCAAGTCCTGGGATTACAAGCATATACCATGGTGCATAGCTTATATTTTATTTTTAAAATAAAAAAAAGAATGTTTAAATGATTAGTCAAAGATTACTTGGCTGGTATATGGAAGAGTCAGACTATATTCCAAATAATCTGATTCCAGCACAAATGATCTAACTCAACCACATTTCATAATTCAAAAGCAACCATCTTGTGTCTGGCTCCCCGTTAGCATATTTCTCTTAGAAGCCATTTCTTTTAAGCACAACATATGTGGTTCCCCATGAAATGTCCCTAAAGACAAGTTAAATCTTCTTTTTCATATTATGCTTTGTACTTCTACATGTCATATAGCATATGTATGTGTATTTATGTGTGCATATGTGTGAAATATGTGTGTGTGCGTGTATGTGTGCATTTATGAGTACATGTATAATAGAAGCAAATAAACTGAAGATCAAATATAGCACATAGTCTATTCTGGACACATATGACAAAGATACATGAGCATACATATTTTATTGTATTTCAGATGGTCCTGGTTCTAACAATGGGGTTACAGCCTAATAAATCCAGTCTAAGTTAAAAATGCACTTACTACACCTAATCTACCAAACCTCACAGTTTTTCAGCATGATACACTATAGAGTATCCTTTATTCACCCTTATGATTACACGGCTGACTAGGAGTCATTCATTGCTAGCACAGTTCAGCACCATGAGAGAGTATTGCCAGCCACAGAAAAGACCAAAAGTCAAAATTGGAAGTACCTTTCCTATTGAATATGGTTTCATTCTCACACTATTGTAAAGTTGAAATAATAATTGAGCCATGGAAATTTTGGGATAGTCTATCTTCATTTAGTTTAATCTCTATCATTTTTCTAAAGAAATATATTTCAAGAACACTGATATCAACATGATGATACTACACACATTGTAATATTTATGAGTGTGAAGATACCTTTAGCTCCCTTAAAGTATTCTGGCTAAAACAAAAATGTAGAAAGAATATATATAAAAAGAAAAATGAACAAGGAGAAATTTTTTGTAAAATAATGTAGATTTTCAACATTGTGTGTATCTGTTTCTGTATACATATATTTATATGACTTCTGTGTGTATTTCTTAGCAGTCCATTTAGTTTAGAGGCAATAAACTTAAGATATAATATGAGATGCATATGTAAATAACATTTTTAAAAAACTACTTGGGAACATGAAATGTGAGCTCTAACGATGAGAAGTAAAACATTCTATACTGGAATCAGAATATTCAATATAATGTTTTCTATATAAAAGTATTGGTCCTCTGTAAATTGATATATGAACATAAAAAAAGTGAAAATAGAAACAAAAATTTGGTCAGAATTTGTTGTTGTAGCCTTTTCTGAAGTCACCTTTCAGGATCACTCAGACTCTTCTGAGCTAATTTGTACTTCTGATAGGATTTTTCACGTGTAACTTCTTTGTTATTAGCAACTAGGGTTCCATTCTATTTCATGTCCTTAGTAATATTAGCTATTTTCTTTCTCTTCTAACCTCTAAATTCTGGAGATACCAAGGTCTACCCAGAGGCCCTCTTGCCCTATATCTACATTTACTCCGTGAGTGATTTCACCACATGCCTTTAAAAAACATAATACATGATGACAACTCACAAATGATATCATCAGTTTTGATCTCTTCACTGGACGTGAGGTTCAAGCATCCAAATGTCTATGAAACATCTCTGTGTCCATAAATAATAGGCATTTCAAAGTTAGCATGCTTGAAACACAATTCTCAAATTTTCTTTCATTTTTTTCTCCTCCGGTCTCTCATATTTCAACAACTGTTATCACTAGTTACTCGTTTTTAAGAAATGAAATACTTCCTCCAAATAAAAGTATTATAAAATAAAAGTATTATAAAAACTATTATAAAAAGTATTATAGAAATGATTTCAGATTAATGCAATCCTGTATCCTGACTCTATTTCTCTTTCCTCTTCTTTTTTTTTTTTTTTTTGTGGGATTGAACTCAGGGGCATTCTACCTCCGAGCTATACCCCCAGCCCTATTTTTATTCTTTATTTTGAAACCGGGTCTCACTAAGTTGTGGAGTGCCTCACTAGGTAGCTGAGGCTGGCCGCAAACCCGGATTCTCCGGTCTCAGCCTCCCAAATTCTGGGATTACAAGCGTGCACCACCACGCCCGGCTCTCTTTCCTCTTCTTTAACCCACAAATTCTTCAGCTCTCTCACCCTCTTCTCAGTTTGACACACTTGAATTCTTTATCTATATTCTATAGCTATGGTTTTCTAATTTGTCTTCTTCTGGTTCTCATCTTGTTGTTGTTGCTATTGCTGCTGCTCATTCTTTTTCACATATTAAACAAAATATTATTTTAAAATAAAAATCAATACTCCATCTCTGGTTATCACAAATTAGTTTGAGTGAAATTAACTATTCTAATAAGAAAAAAATAAAAACTAGATCAATTTTAAAGGTTTTCCATTATGCAAAAGATACCTGTGTTAGGGAGACCAACTTTAGAGTTTTTATTTACTAAAGCAGCAAGATTTGAAGGTCTAACAACTCATAAAAAATCAGAAACCAAGAAGTGAGCAAAATATTTTTCATACAACTTTTTCTTGAGGCATTTTCCAACTCTTAGCTATACATGTATATTACAGGCCATGAAAAAGCTAATTCTGTGTCTTAACATTGATAAGAAGGTAAAGAATTAGCGATCTGGGTCTCTGAAATGAAATATCTCTATCACATGCCCTGGGTTTCACTGAGACTCCCCAAACCTACAATGCAGGGGTAAATGGCCTTACATGAGTCAAGAGTATCTGCCCACAATCTTAAGCATGCTGAAAAGAAGAAAGTTAAGTCCTGTATCAACAGAAGATATCATGCATAGTCTCTATATTTTTACAGCCAATATTCTTCATTCTGTGAAAGTATTCCAAGTATACCAGAAAATGATTCTTTTATCAGAAACTAAGAATAAAAAAAGAATGAGAAATAGAATGAGACTTGTACATGGTCATGATACTAGATTTATCAGTAAATTACATGACATTAAAGTAATTATAATTAGCATTGTCAACAAAATATATGAAAAGATGGGGGCTATGTTAGGAGATTTAAAAACCTATTAAATATAGATCTGAAATTTGTGAAAGAAAAATCAATAAATGAGTTTAGCGGTCAATACCTCTAGAGGTAGGTAACATTAGAAGACTGAAATAGAGTAAGTAGAAAATATTTTGATTACAAATAATTCAAAGGATAAGTAGTACAGAAAAAAATTAGAGAATTATAAAATGCATACATATAATTGGAATCACAGAAGAAGAAAAGAAAGACAATGTCATAGAATCGATATTTGAAAGAATATTTGCCCAATAACTTTTCAAACTGAGAAAAAGACATCAAACCACAGACTCAAGAAGTTCTATGAACCTCAAGAAAAGCATACAAATAAAAAATAGGATGTATATGAGTATATGTGGGCCTACACATATATGCCTATCTTAATAAAATAATATAAAGTACATGAACATAATACCCAATATGTTCTCTTCCTTAATACTTTTTCTTCTGTGTATTGTACACTATTTCCTGAAGTAACCTCTGCTTAATTATCGTCTCACTGACTATAGGCTAAAAGGCAATCCCCATGATGACAAGGATGTCTGCCTGTTTCATTAACTACATAACCACACCAAATAAGTCAAGGCCTGGCTCACAGCAAGTGCCCATTCAACATTTTTGAGTAAGTGAATGTTAAATGCATATAGCTTCTTTGACAGTTGTTGTAAAATCCCCCATATTTCAATGACATATTTTATAAATGTTTTTCACTTACATTAATTTGATTCTATAAGTAAATACAGCAGGTAATATTACATTAATTATGTTGAATTTAAATGTAAGATTCAGAGGAGTTGTGGTTTGCCTGAAGTTATGCAGTTCATTCAATGCAGGGACACAACTGGATCTATATACTGTGTTTGCATGGTACAGCTTCATAACAAGTAGCACGGATTCCATTCAGTGACCTAAAATCTTTGTAGCAGGTACTTGACAGTAAATGTTACTTAAGGTTAAAAGAGTAGGAACCATTACTGCTTACCTTTCTAGATGCCAAGTCAACAAAAGCCAAGGGAAGAATAAATGTATGTTGGATTATGGTGGCCCCTGTTGAAAGACACAGAATCTTTTAGTTTTAGGAAATGAGAAACAAACCTTTATTATCATTGTGACTTCACTCTTTAACTGGCCCCAACCTCTAAAACATTTTACCTTATTTGAACCAAACTAAGCTAACCAGTTACGCTTTCCGGCTTGCTTAAAAAAAAAAATTCTCACCGCCGTTCTAATTGGAACTTAGAAATCTGTTTCCACTGGATTTAATCGGTCACTACAGAAGTGATAATCAGGTTGCTATGGTAGATAAAAATCAGGCCAATCATGTTTTCTTGTAATATTTTGTACAAGAATTATCTCCTGTCAGAGGAATCTTTTCTGGAATTATAGACTTGAATGTTCTCCTGAGACTTTATATGCAACCTCTTCTTGAAGATATGAGCTCTTCAGTAACTATTGGAGCTGCTGATAATGAAAGGCTAAACACGATGTCTATTAAGGTAACATATGCAAGTTTGACCCTGGCGCAAAAGAACATTATTTCTGGAAACAATCATCTCTCTTCATCATAAAACTTAAAATTTTTTACCAGACCCAAAGCCATAGCTATTAATATGCAATTATAATTTCATGAGATTTGAGGTCAAGAATTAATTACCATTTTAATATTTGATCTTGCCTTCTTATTTCATATTATAAATATATTATTGGAGCCTTTCCTCTAGGTACAATACATATTAGGAATCAGGAACATAATGTCACAAGTATAAACATAGCAAGTTTCTCTGCTGAAATTGAAGTGCCAGAACACTGTTAAATCGGTGCAATATTTATAGAAATATCAGTATGAATGATGTGAGAATCATTTATTTTCTTAACCAACAATGGGGCTTAGGCTTAAATTTTATGCTCTTGCCTTCCTCCTCAACATAATTGGAATGTGATTTAGAGGGCGATAAATGAGTATCCAAAAAATGCACGTAATTGAGGAACAGAAACAGATTTCAGAAATACATGGCTTAATTGATGTCCTGAGGACCTAGAACAGCTGGAGGCCTTACTTCATTATGCTGCTCTTTCTCACCAGGGGAGGTGAGCGGGAGAATCTCTCTGTAGCTGCAAAAACACCCACTACCTCCTTTCCCTATTGTAACCATGGTCGTAATTTCCCAGTTATATACTCAGAATGTGTGAATAATTATCTGCCCCTGAAAGAAGTAGGAATTCTTTGGAGAGTGAGGAGATTCTACAGGGTTCATGTTGAATTGCATTTTAAATTAAAAAGCACTGATGTGCCTTCTGAACTGAAATTTCAGCCACCATGAACAGTGATTCCCCAAATTAACTGCAGATTAGTTTATTTTTCATGTGTGCTGATATTCAAATTAACATCATCTCGATTGACACATGGGATCAGTGAGAATAGACGAGGAAGCAGGCAAGGTGCAAGGTGTTGCTATTCTCATTTAATAAGTTTGTAAAACCACTTGAGAAATCATTCAGAAAGAATTCACACAAAATAAATGTAGACATAGGCAGAACATTAGCTGTTGTTTTATTGGACAACAGTGACAACACAGGTTTAAATATCCTTTACAAATTTGTATCCAAATCTAATATCTTATGTATAATAACTTCAGAATTTCTATGGGTCCTCAATTAAGTAGGTAAGGGAAACATGAATATCTAAGCTATGTCCCTATACATTTATCTGAAGGATGAACTTGATAACAATTGATTTGTTTAGAAAATAGAGTTCTTACATCTGAAAAAAAAAATGACTCCATATTGAATCCGCATGCTGAAATTTCATTACATAGTGATATAATGGAGGGACTGGCAAGTTGGTCCTTGCATTTTATTGTATAAGTCACAAAGTGATAGCGATAAAGCCATTAAATTATTGACCAACTAGGATAATGAGACCTAATCGTGATTGTGATTCATGTCCATTTCTAGAATTTAAATCTGACCTTCTTTGGAACCTTAAATTTGATCTTTGGAATTAGACCTGCAGATATAATTAAGATGAGGTCACACTGGATTATGGTGGTGCTTAAATCCAATGACTGGTGTCCTCATAAAGAGGAGAGGACACACAAATAAGTATATGGAAGAAAGCCATATGGTGATGCAGGCAGAAATTAAGAGTGACTCAGGTACAGAAAAGGAACACCTACCATTGCACATGGTCACCTTCAGCATCTTCAGAGGGAATCTGCTCTGCTGATACTTTGATTTAGAACATGAGAGAATTAGTTTCTGTTGACTTAAAGCCACCAGTTTTGTAGAATTTTGTTACAGCGGCCCTAGAAAATGTAAAACATTAGTTAAAGGATTACATGTTGACTAATTTGCAAAACCATAATCTGATCAGAAATATTGGGTGGTTTTTCAAGATTTTTTTTTTTATAAGTGAAGGGCAGGGTGCTCTGATGTGTGTTAATCCTACAAATAATATTCTGGGACTTTGACTGCTTCCCTTACTATTAAGAAAAGATGTTAGCAAAG
Source organism: Graphiurus murinus (assembly GCA_004027655.1). Taxonomy (NCBI): domain Eukaryota; kingdom Metazoa; phylum Chordata; class Mammalia; order Rodentia; family Gliridae; genus Graphiurus; species Graphiurus murinus. The sequence continues at coordinate 31,719 of PVLC010008159.1, read as the reverse complement.
CAGAATAAAATTATTCCAAATATATGTACAATGTTCATCTGAGATGATTCTTTAAATTGCTGTCATGGATTATAAACTCTTTTGGTGATTCAGGATGCATGTATCCTAGGCACTAAAATAAACTCCAATTGGATTAAAGAGTAATTGTTAAAAATAATATGGAAACTTTAAATAAAATAAACTATATATTTTATGATATTAAAGAATGGAAGAAACCCAAAATATGTAAGAATAAGTTTTTGCTACATTGGATTGATGTAGGATAGAAGAAATAACTTGGTAGAAAGGAGACAGACAGGAAGAAAAAGTAAAATATAACTTTAATATAAGAAACTGGTGCTAAAGTTCCTCTCAACCTTTACTCCCCGAACTAGTTCTCTTTTCCAGGCCTGTCATTGCCAAATTTCTGGAAAATCTGTAGATTGTAGAGTTAACTAAAGGAAACTATAATTTCCCTGTGGGTTGTTAAAAAGATAGATATCTTGAGAAACCTACACTTAAGTACACTCTCCAGCTTATCTGTTGATCAGATAATGAAGACCTCAATCAGCCTGAGAACCCTATGGCTGAGCAGACCAATAGACGACCAGAAAATGTCTTGGGACTACCAGACTCAGATCATCCTTCCATACCTTCACTAGCCCATTTGTTATAAAAGTCCCCTATAAGGAAAGAGTTCTGCACTCTCCAAGGGGTCTCTCTCTCCCTCTAGAAATGGCCTGCATTCTCCCTTGAATGTGCATTTCCTAAATAAACCTCTGTGTATGTCTTTGACTGGCTCATGCTGAAATTCTTTTCTGTTGTGTTAGCCAAGGACTCTGCCAATCCTGAGTTGCTGAGTTGAGGAATCAACCTGTCACTCCTGACAGGAATATATCAAAGTTTTTAATGTTTATAAAAAAATGTATACCATGAACTAATTTAGCATTTAGACTGTAATCTGTCTCCAACTCTGTAAAATGCGTATACGTTGCCAATGTGAGTAACAGAACACAAATTCTGTCTCTGGGCATCATTCATTTTCCACATATTCTCTTTGTTTAAATAGCACACAGATTGAGACACACAAAAAACAAAGATGAACCTATCTTTGGGTTGATTTGATCCCAGATTTGCCCTAGATTATTCTGCTTCCAAAATCTTGGAAAATGAATGAAAAATAATAACTCCAGAGCTCCATCATGAAGTGCTGGTAAAATTCATTCTATTTTCATTTCTAATTTTTTTTTTCTTTGCAGTACTGGGGATTGAACCCAGGGACATTCTACCTCTCAACTGCACCCCCAGCCCCAGTTTTTATTCTTTATTTTGAAACAGGTCTCACTAAGTTGCAGAGGGCCTCACTAAGTAGCTGAGGCTGGCTGTGAACTCGAATCCTCTGGTCTTAGCTTCCCAAGTACTGGGATTACAAGGGTGTGCCACCACACCTGGCATCTAAATATTTTTAAACACAAGTAAGACAAAATTGCTTGTTCCTAACATTATGAAAATTCAGAGCTTTTAAATATACTTTATTATTATAACCATTTGAGCATTTCATAAAAGCTATGAGTCGTCTCCTTAAAAAAATGAGACTAATCTTATGTGCAGACATACATACTTACACAAAAGTAGAAAATCACACATATTTACATACACTTTGTATGTGTTATTTTTTAATTTTTTTTTTTTTTTTTTTTTGGTACTAGAGATTGAACCCAGGGGTCCTCTACCTCTGAGCTACACCCCCAGCCCTATTTTTTTATTCCTTATTTTGAAAGAGGGTCTCACTAAGATGCAGAGGGCCTCACTAAATAGCTGAGGCTGGCTGCGAACCCCAAGACTCCCACCTCAGCCTCCCAAATACCGGGGTTACAAGCGTGTGCCACCATACCTGGCTTGTATGTGTTATTTTAAACCATTTGTGATTGTAAAACATTCAAATTCTTCCTAAAATTCATCTTCAAATACTTTTGTTAAGTGGCAGCACAGCACAAGGAACAAGAGACCTGGAGGCCACTCCACCAGGAGAATTTATTGAGGGATAAGCTGCCTCGTGAAGGGGCTGGAGAGAAAACTTTATAGTCAGGAGTAGAGGAGGAGGGAGGGTCTGCCAGGTAAAGGAAGAGGAAAGGTCTGCTAGTTCCTGGAACAGCCATAACATACATCTCTTTGGCATGTTGTTCTGGGGGTGGGGGTTGACAAATGTTCCTTTTTTGTACTATTGTTAAGCTTTATTGCACAGCAGTACTTCTTTGAGTAGAGCTCAAGACCTGCCCAAGGTAGTTTGTGCAGGAATTTACTCCCATCAGAGCCTCAGGCTCCATGGAATCTGCTTCAGGAATTAACAACTTGAATGGTACACAGACCTCAAGTTAAGAATCACTACTAATCATTTCCTGGAACATGAACTCAATTCCTTGGTGTCTATGAAGAACCTATATAAAAATAATTTTTTAAATGTATAAATATTAAACTATGAAAATAATATAAACTCTGTAATAAAGTGCTTTTTTTTTTCTCAACACAGGATTCATAGTATATCTATGCAGAAAAATTCTTAAGAAGTTCTATACATTTTTAAAATGTCTTCTTACATAGTCAAAAGTACATATGGAACTCCTACAAACAAAATTTTCATATTTACTTCTCTACATTATTTGTACATTATTCAACTGGTAGTAATGATTTAAAAAAATATTTCCTCCAAACTCTGTCCATGTAATGTCCAGTGATACTGTATTAGTATTCGACTGTCACCTCTTTGTGCATTATTGCATTTTGAATGTTTGCTATTCAAGTAAAAAATGCACATCCTGGGTGGGAATCATTGCATGAGGCACATTTTAGTAATGCTTAATGTGTGACGAACAGCAAGTACTTGAAATGGATGTTGCATAGAACTTAAATGATGAACTCTGTTTTTCCCTTACTACTTTAGCAAATGGTATCAAATTTCTAAGTTTACTTCCTTCATCTATATAAATGAAAAGAGTAAATACCTACAAGATTGATTTATATATTAAGATAATTTATATAATAGCATTTAACACATTCCTTAGTATATGCGAAGAACTTAATGTGATTTCCCCTTTTCTCTTAATCTCTTTCAATTCTGTGATTGTGATGTATGCTGTGAATTATATATGACTGGGTTTTAAAAGCCCTGGATAAAAAAAAATAAAAACCAATGAATTTGATAAATGATAACAGTATTAATGGTTTATTCTACTACATTAGAATTGAATTTATGAAAGGTCAGTTTAAACATGGTTTGAGCATTCTGTTATGTCTCAACTTCTGTGACTTCAGACCTAGTGAATATTTAAAAGGGAAATTGGACAAACACTGAAAATCTAAAAAGCAAAATAAAAATCATTGTAGTACTTCTCTTATTTTCTTCATCTTTATCTTCCTATTATATCCCTCCTTCATCTAAAAGCAGCATAAAATCCTCTCACTATCTTATTTAATTTCTAAGAAATAAGCACAATCAATAGTTCTAAGGATGTTTATTATATATAAAACAACATATTCATACATATAAAATCATACATATTTATTTATATAGCTAATGACAATACTTAAATAGAAGAAGAAAAGAGGATGGTAGAAATAAACATAAAACAGCTACTATACAATTTCCTAGTTGAATCTCATAAAACATTTTGCCATTTAACATAATTATTCAGAAGTAAGATTTGCTCTGTGAGATTTATCACTCTATATTTGGACAGCTTATAAAAAGACCCGAAGAATTAAGGTGAAAGGTTTTGCTTTTGTTTTATTTTGCAGATATCTTCAGTCATTGCATATATTTCCACATAGTAGATATTAATGATTTTCTTTATAGATTAAATAAAAAAATCCATGAGGAATGTGGTTGCCATCCCTTATTAAGTATCTACTAACATATGATTGTTCATTTCCTACAGTTTCTATGTCGCATTCTTAGCTATCTTTCCATCAGTGTCATTCTTTTTCTTGTGAGTCTGTGTGAGGTAATCTTTTGGAAATATAGATTTCTTCAGATCCTGAGATGAACATATTCTACTAGCACGCTACTGTTAGCTAGGAATTTTCTTCTCCAGCATGCTGAACTTGCAACTCTTAATAAAAAGGTGGAATGCTGTTACCACATTCTTGAAAATTGTCAACACTATTTAGTAACATCTCTTATATGTTTTTGTTTGGATGCTCACTCTAATTTGCTCTTCTTCTGAGTTACTATATCTCACTTATGTAACAATATGGAAGAGTTCATGGATAAGATAGCCCACGGTTTGGATATGTCTTATGTTTAAGTTATGTCAATATTACAATCATGCTTTTGTGGCACAAGTCTTTTATTGTCAGTTGATTCTTTTCTTATGGGTGAGAAGTTGGAGAAATGAATTGTAAGTGAAAGGGCAAATTGGTTTATGCTTTACTGAGCTCTGAACTTCAGCTCATAAAGGTTATCAGGGTCTTTTTTGGAATGTTGAGCTCAACGTTCCAAAAGCAGAGACTTGCTCTTTCTCCCTCCCTCTCTCTGCTTCCCACTGCCATTCCCTGAGCTCTGTACCTGGCCTGACATGATCTGAACCCTGAAGTCTTCAAAAACTCTGAACAAATAAATCTTTATTTCTCTAAGTTGTGTGGTCAGTTGTTTTGAATTATGGAAGTGAGAATGTTTATTGGGACATCATCAAGAAAACTCCCACTTCAGTGGAAAGTCCCACTGCCCATCAAGACTCAAGTCCTATGTTGCTTTTACTCATAAGTCATGGTAGTCCAATGTGATATGAAAGGATACGGTAATTTAACTTAAAATCAAGTAGTTATTTATAAAACATACAGCATACGCCTTAGTTCTATTTTGTTTTTATTCTTGAGGAGAGCTATTGTTACACTGCTCGTCTTATAGATTGAACTACATCAGCAAAGGCACGTTTAATTTTGTTTCTATAAACTGATAAACTATCCTAGTATCTTTTCATGGATAAAGATGAACAAGTAAAACATCAAAATTTAATACAAGCAAGGAAGGTCATTAGTAGGCACCCGTTTGTCTTTTCCTACTCACATTAGAACAGAATTAGGAGGGAGCTATCATTAAGTCAGAGCTACTTCCTCAGCAAATCTTTCTGTCTTGAAACTGAAAATGATAGAAGGATGATCATCAAAATGTCTCAAGTCAATGTCATGTACTTAAGGAATTTAAGATCTTGATATGATGAGTTACATTTCAAAACACATCACTGTCAGAATTATAAACATGAAAAACAAAGCCATGGTAAAATATGGGAAAAATAATCTTGAGGCATTTCCAGGCAAATATAGAGAATCTTTGTTTTTTTGTTTTTGTTTTTGTTTGAGGAGAGAGTGGCTGAGGACAACCTAATTATTTTCAGAATTTTGTAGGGAGCCCTTTTTACTCTTTGACTATTGGTACCATGATGAATTATTAACTAGGGAAGACACTGCTGCTGAGTTGTCAGGAACATCCTAGAATGCAGAGCCATTTTAAAGAAAAAAAGAGTAGCATGCCGAAATCAGGACTTTACGCAACTCAAAATTCTGATATGTTGTCACCTTGGAGAATATTCAGAATATAAGGTAACACGGGGTCAGCAATAATGATCACAGGTTCTGGAGCTGGACCATTTATATGGATTAATATCTTATCTATCCTATATCCATTACCCTCTCTGCTAATTTTGGTAAGTTCTTAAATACTTCTTTTGTCTGTAGTTTTCTTTTAGGTTAAATTAGTATAATGCCTAACGCACAGTGAGTGTATTTATGAAGATGAAATGAGGTAACACATAGAAAGAGTTTCATATGTGTATAGTATATGAAGTGTATAGTATAGCATAGTAAGTTATTCAATTATTTATTTTTTTGCAGAACTGAAGATTGAACCCAGAGGCATTCTACCTCTGAGCTGCACCCCCAGCTATATATATATATTCCTAATTTTGAAGGGCCTCACTAAGTAGCTGAAGCTGGCTGTGAACCTGTGATCCTCCTGTGTCAGCCTCCCAAATACTGGGATTACAAGCATGTGCCACCACACCTGGCAGTTATTCAAGTTTTGACTATTGCTATAGAATTGTGACACAATGCAGATTAAGTAGAAAATCAATGAAATACATTTGCTATCCTCAATTCTTCAAATCTCATTGTAGAATCAACCAACATTCATTTTCCAACTGTATGACACTTTTTAGTGATAAAAATCAATATTTCTCAATTGCTAAATTTGATGACCTCTTTTAGATAATATTTTATCAAACTCAAGGATTAATTTAGCAATGCTTATATTTCTCTACCTCTTGAGATCTCAAATATCTAGACTTGAAGTTCTCTCTTATCTCTAGTAATATCTTAATATAACTTTTGAAGTTCCATTTTTATTCTAATTATTTTCATTGTTGGTGATTCCTTGTTTCTTCCTTTGTCATTTTTCTTCACTTTAGTCTATTCATTTACCAAGTGTGGTTCCCTGTAAAATTCCAGTATTTCAACATGTACAAAGGACATACAATCAAATACACATCAATTACTCCTATTTATATTGAGCTCCAGAAGTCATGTTCCTAATAAGCCACTCTATGTCTTTGTGCAGATAAGCTAGAAGCATGAGGAAGTTAAGATTTCTAAAGGCTTAAAACATCTTCCCAAACAGCTCCAGCAACTTGAAGACAAACTTGAATTTCTAGAGTACAAATGACTAGATTCAAGTAGAGTTATCTTATTTGAACAGGCCAATTTCAGAGATCACAAGTGTTTGTTGTATGTTATTTAAATAATTTATTTGGAATATAACACAATTGTTAGTAATATGTTAAAAGTAGACCAAATTATGCATATTTATAAATATATGATGTCTTTTGAAAAATTTTTAAATGGAATTTCTTTTCTTTTTTTTTTTCAGTACTGGGGATTGAACTCAGGGGTATTCTATCTCCGAGCTACACCCCCAGTCCTATTTTTTATTCTTTATTTTGAAACAGGGTCTCACTAAGTTGCGGAGTGCCTCACTAGGTAGCTGAGGCTGGCTGCGAACCGGGACCCTCCGGTCTCAGACTCCCAAATGCTGGGATTACAAGTGTGCCCCACCACACCCGGCTTGGAATTTATTTTCAAGGCTTGCATTTAATGAAATACCTATATTTTTTTAGATTAAGTTTAATATACAATTATATTTTCATTGGAATTATTGAAAGGATATAATATATTCACCTCTTATAGTATTCATGTTACCATTAGCAAGACTGGATATTGTTAGTTAAGAAAATATTTGAAAAATTATTTACTGTTAATTGAAGCTGTAAAATAGTTGATAGATATAGAAAGACATATGTTCCTCTCAAAAAGGACAAATTAAAGAATATCTAATTAATTGAATTTTAATCTGTAATTGTGTTATTTCCAATATATATTTGTGTGTGGTTCTCAATGCTTCATTTTACTGAACAAGTTTAGTATTTTACTAATTATTTTGCTACATTATTTTCCTGAAATGCATATCTATGCTATTACTCATTTTAATTTATAAATTGGCTTCAAGTTAGTTTCAGTTTAATTCAGATAAAAGATCATGACTTTGTGTCATTAGAACTACATTTTATTTTCCCTCAGTTTTTTAAGTTTTTAAAATATGTAGACAAATGATACACAACTAACAATGTTGTTATTATTTTAGATAACCTCAAAATTTTGAAGATATTGTTGGTGGGATTGCAGATTAGTGCAATCACTTTGGAAACAGTATGGAGGATCCTCAGATGAATAGGAATGAACCTACCATATGATCCTGCAAAAGAATGTAAACCAAACTATCAGACCAATGCATGTGTATCTATGTTTATAGCTGCACAATTCACAATTTCCAAACTATGGAAGCAGCCAAGATGAATGGTTTACAAAACTATGGGATATGTACACATGGAATTTTACTCAGCCATAATGAAAAACAAAATCATGTCATTTGTTGGTAAATGGATAACTGGAAAACATTATGCTAAGTGAGATTAATCAGTCACAAAAAGTAAAAAATTGTGTGCTCTACCTAATATACAGAAGCTAGGGAGAAAGTGGTACCTAAGAGATACTCTAGACAAAGAAGGAGAAACCTTAGATGAACAAAGAAGTTACTTAACTGAAGGTGATGGGAGTGGGTGGGAAACACTGGAATGCATATGAAGTCCTTTCACAAACATATCAAAGTCAATCACTAAACTGAACTTGAAAAGGAAGGAGGTGGAGGGAGTGGGGGAAGAATTGGGAAAGAGTTAAATGAGAGATGTGTGCAAGTATGACTTTACCAGCTTGTACCTAACAAAAATGTATGAATAAAAAATAAGAAAAAAAAGGAAAAATTTTGAATATATAAGGTATTTTCTTCTTCTATTTTGTATTTGGTCTGAATTGCACCTTGAGTAATTCATCTCACTCTCTTCTTTTGTGCATGTTTATGCTTTGAAATCTTCTCATAAAATAATCATTCCCTATAATAATTTATTTTCATCTTTCAGATTTCATGATGCTATCTGTTTTGATTTTCAGCAGTTTGACTGTGTATTTGTAACCACATTTGCTTCTTGGGTTTTGATAAATTCCTTAAGTCAGAAAACTGATATGTTTTATCAAACTTAATAATTTTTATTATTTTAAAAATATTTGCATATTTTTCTCTTTCCTCTCCTGTAATTTGAATTTATATCATAAAATGCTTGGCATATTTCCACAAGTTTATGAAGCTCTGTCCATTTTGCTTCAATATTCATTTTCTATTTTCTTTTTGTCAATTTCTATTGATATGTCCTAAAGTTCAATAGTAATTTGTTTTAGCACATTAAGTTGACTGTCGATTCCTTATTGAATTTTTTTTATTTCGGTCTTTGCATCATTCAATTCTAGAATGGCTACAAAGTTAATTTTTCCATTTATAATCCCTTATTGAGATTCTCTATTTGTTTCGTTGTTAATCTATCATTGTTAAATTTTTTACATGTACACATTTTAGATGCTTGCACAATTACAATAGTTGCTTTTAAGTTTTTAATATGTTAAATTCAACATTTCTACCTGACTACTCTTGGTTCCTATTAACTACTTTTTAAATTGTTTTTCTCCATATAGATGATACATTTCTTTTTCTTTGTACATCTTATGAGTTTTGGTTGGAAATAGACATGTAAGATCACATATTGCTGCAACTCTGGATTTTGCTTTATTTTTCTGATATTTATTAATTTCATCTTTTTTGCTTTCTTATATACTTACTTTCTGATATGTTTATTTACCAGCATACCCATATTTAAGTAATAGAATGGATTAACCACATAATGTTCAGTTGCTGGTAGCTCTAAAGTTTTCATTCCACTTTTCGAGTGCTCGACCTGTATCAGCTCTATAGCATTTGTGATCTTAATTTCTTTTCAAACATCTTGAGATCATGGGCTTCTATTCTCTTCCAGTGCAACTGTGTGTCACTGAAAAATGCATTGCGTTCCAGGCAATGCTTATGTTTTCCTTGGCTCTCATGTTTTACTGGTGCTTTGCAGTCATTCTCACTCATGATTGTTTGGAAATCTGCAGGGAATATATAAAGATCTTAACACAGCTCTTTTATACTTTTCTTTCTTATTATGCCTTTATTGGTGCATTATAGTCTCACATCATAATGTAAATAATGCTGACAGTGACATACGTGCACATAGCACTTGGTAGATTGCTACCCCCTTCCACTTCATTCCCTCCCTTCCCCAAACCGAGTACCTGGAACTGAGGTTGGTAATACTCACATATGTATACATAATCAATAGTAATATTTCCATTCATGAACCTTAGTCTTCCCCTCTCATTCCCTTAGATCACCTCCTTGGCTCCAGTGAGGTTTCTTTTCCATTGCATGGAGTCCCCCTGGTATGCCAATTATTCCATAGCTTGCACACACTAGAGAAAACATATGATCCTTCACTTTCTTTGACTGGCTAACCTCAGTTAACATTATATTCTCCAGGTCCTTCCATTTTCTTGCAAATTACATTCTTTTATTCTTCTTTATTGCTGAGTAGAATTTCATTGTATGTATTTCCCATAGTTTTGTAATCCATTCATCTGTGATGGACACCTAGGTTTTTTTCTATAATTTGACTATTGTGAATTGTGCTGCTATGAACATGGGTATGCATATATTACTGTGTTTCTCTGATTTCAACTCTTTTGGAAAGATCCCCAGAGTGGTATAGCCAGATATTATGGTGTATCTATTCCAAGTTTTCTGAGGAATCTTCACACTGATCTACATAGTGGCTGAACTAGTTTGCAAACCCACCAACAGTGTAGAAAAGTTTCTATCTCCCCACATTCAGCCAGCATTTATTATTTTTTAACTTCTTTATTATTGCCATTCTGATTGGTGTTAGATGTAATCTCAGTGTAGCAGTGTAGCTTTGATTTGCATCTCCCTGATTGTTAATGAAGTTGAACATTTTTTATGTATCTATTGGCCATTTGTAGCTCTTCTTTTGTGAAGTGTCCATTCAATTCAATTGCCCATTTCTTGATTAGCTTATTATTATTATTATTATTTTAGTGTAGAGTCTTTTAAGTTCTTTCTATATTTTAGATATTAGTCCTCTATCAGAGGGCCAGCTGGTGAAGATCTTCTTTCATTCCATAGGCTTTCTCTTTAGACTCTTGGTGATTTCCTTTGATGTGCAGAAACTTTTTGGTTTAATGCCATTCCATTTGTTAATTCTTGTTTTAATTTTCTGAACTTTGGGGGTCTTGCTGAGGAAGTTTCTACCTATGCTTATAGGTTGGAATATTGGACCTATGTCCTCCTTTTTAGCTTCACAGTCTTTGGTAATTTCCAGTTCTTTGAGCAATCTTGAGTTTACTCCTGTGTAGGGTGAGAGATAAGGATTTACTTCCATTTTTCTACAAATGAATAATCAGTTTTCTCAGCAGCATTTATTGAAAAGACTGTCTTTCCTCTAACTTGTGTCTTGTAACTTTGTTGAAAATCAATTGACTGTAAATGTGTGGATTTGTTCCTGAATTTTCTTTTTTTTTTTTTTTTTTTTTTCAGTACTGGGGATTGAACTCAGGGGCATTCTATCTCTGAGCTATACCCCCAGCCCTATTTTTTTTTTTATTCTTTATTTTGAAACCGGGTCTCGCTAAGTTGCGGAGGGCCTCACTAGGTAGTTGAGGCTGGCCTCGAACCCGGATCCTCCGGTCTCAGCCTCCTGAATGCTGGGATTACAAGCGTGCGCCACCACGCCCGGCTTGTTCCTGAATTTTCTATTCTGTTTCATTGGTCTATGTGCCTGTTTTTGTGTCCATACTTTAATGTTTTTATTACTATATCTCTGTAGTATAATTTGAAGTCAAGAATTGTGATGCCCCCTGAATGGTTCTTATTGCTGAGAATTGCTTTGGCTATTCTGGGCCTTTTACACTTTTCTAATGTTCAGTTTTTCTTCATTAAATATCTTATTGGATTTTCAAATACAGTGAAACAAGACTATAATTTCAGTATAATAGGACTACTAGTTTCTCCCATCTATTATAAACTAGGTTGATCACTTTTTGGCCAGCAGAGCTATATATCTTGGTCTCACCTCCACCTCTTTTGGTACTAAGTTGAGTCAGCTACTTCTTGGAGCAAACCTGCTGGATTTCTCCAACAGCTCTGAAACATGACACTTGCCATTCTCACTAAAAATGAGTTGTAGCAGACACAAGGCCACAAACACTTCTAATTCTTACCTCATGCTTATGCAGTTTCTCAGGAATAAATGACTCTAAATTCTGTGACTTCCTATGTATCATTTTTATTAGCTAAAATGGCTGCTTTGGCAATTTTATTCAGCTTTACATGATTTTCTATATAGGTTAATGCTAAATTCTTCAAGTCACCATTGCCTGAAGCTCTTTCTTAATATATAATTTTCATAGCTACATTTTCCTAGAGGTGAAATAAAATTATATAGACACACTTTTATATATTTTGTCATTTTTATAGCAAATAAAGTTACCCATAAATTAAATAAAAATATCACAACATTTGAAGCTGAAGGAAATATATTCAAATGTCTAATTCTATACAATTACACATACTTTCATATTATTATTCATCTTTCCTATAAAATAAATTATAAACTAATATTTTATTATATGAGCATGTGTTTTACCATCTCATTTATACCAAGTTTAGTAAATTTTCTATTGATTAAGTTTTGGGCACATGACTTGTTTTAACTAATGGAATATAAGTACCTCATAGGCCACACACCTGAGTAGAAATTTTAATAATCACCAGCTACTTTTTAAATTGCTCTTTTTTTTCTGTGTCAAGAAAACAGCATGTTCTGAATAAGAGAAACTTCTTCAAATTGAATCCTACAGCATAGCTAAAGCATCAAAATAACATGTTCTTAGCTAGATATGGATTGTGGTTTCCATAGGTGGTGTTGCAAATCACTGGGATTGTGGAACTGTTATTATAATTCAGGATAATCTAACAAAATCTTAAAAACAGAACTTCCTAGAAGTAACACATCATGTTGCCATTTTGGTGCAAATTTAATCACATGGCCACTTTTAACTTCACAGGGTCCTGAAAATCATCCTATGTTTAATAGGACATCCCTAAACCCATATAAAGGAAAAGGGAAAGTTAGCAATGGAGTAGGCAACACTAGTCTTTGCCTATCATTAGATGCAGAAGAAGGTCATTAATTCCTTTCCTTTTAACAAATACAAATTCTATACTCTCTAATATCTTCTGTAATTTAATTTTAGCTTAAATTCATGAAATATAAACATTTTGTCACATTAACTTTGCTCACCTTACCTGCAGACTAATGCAGACTTGACACTGATCAGCTAGACACTGAACCTAACCCTTCTTTCTTCATTGCTTTTTATTGCTTCTCCATGCTTGATCACTCCCTTTTCTTTTCTTTCTCTGTAGGATAATTTTATATTAACACACAATAAAACATTTTTTTCCAAAGCCAATTGTAATAGCTTTCATGATTTAGTCACTTCCTAGATTTTTGCTCAGTAGTCAAATGGTCACATGAATCATATTTTGGTTTGGTTTTTATGTTTTCCTCTGGGAGAAACAAGCATAAGAGTGGTTTGAGATGACCTAATGGAGATTAACTTAACACAAATTATAATAAATATTTTTGTATAATTAGTTTGGCACTTTTAACTTTAAATTTAAAATCTAAAAATAAATAAGAAAAAATTATGCCTCAAAGAGGGAATATATGAAATACTTCTAACATTTTGCCTTCTTTCTTACACATTAATTTTTAGCACACAAATCAAGCTACCTGCAAAAGTTAAATTCTAATTATGTCATAGGCAACATGTCTTAGCAGCTTTGTGTTTGTGGAGTGGCTACTTCACATGTTGGATAGTCTGAATGTGTGGAAATATTCAGTGTGTAAAGAATTGACATACTGGCATTTATCTCCATAGAGAGCAGAATAATAGACATGATTCTTTTTCTGAGGAGAGTTTTATCAAATGTTTGGAACAGCTGGCTTGACAGATTGTTCTTGTTTGTCACAGCTTAGATTGTGTTGAGCACTTCAGCCCATATTGGGTATGCTATTTAGGCCACACATGACATTTCCAGTACCTCTTAAAAGGTCAGAATGACATCCATCTGGTTGTAATATTCTCTCCTGGAAATATTTACACAGTGATCAACACTTATGCATTTTTCAAACACTGCTTCTCTATTTCAAGTGATTTGTAAGAATTTGGTTTTAGTAGCCCCAGATTCCAGTTTTAACTTTTTTATCTCTCAGAAAAAATGCCTAATATTATGGTGAAATTAAATAATATTAATGTCATCTACATAAGGCTGTGGTGAAGATTAAATACATGAAAAGGTTTTGCAACTAGAAGGTGTCATAGGAATGCAAGTTATTTCCAGTGTGTTATATATGATTATTACATAAATAAACACATATATGAATGTCCAAAAACACTAAGTAAATAGAAAAATACATGGATATTAGAACCACATATAACAAATATTTGGTTTTCTTATATGCCACCTCTGCTGTCATCCAATGGTCAAAAGTAACCATTATGAAGCCATCACTTAGCATGAATGTTATTGCAAAAAGTATTACTATAGTAGGCATTATTGTGCATTACACATTTGCCTAGATATTTAATGAGACAGGAGAGAGTTTAAGACAGAATATCTTAGGATATACCCTTTTATAAGTACTGATCTAAAATGGTTCTGCTTCCAAATCTGCTATCCAGCGTTGGTAGTTGGGGTTGTGTATCATTCTTAACCTTTGATAAGTGTTCTGTTTCTCTGTATCTTTCTTTCCTTGATAGTTGCTAATCCTTCCTGCTTCTGCCCAAAGTGCTACATCTTCATATAGAGCATGCTAGTTCTATTTTAGTTCTTCTCCCAAAATTATATGTACCACAATTTATAAAGCATGTCTCTTTAAGTAATCACTTATAAGGCTTGACCATTCTAGGAGCAGTACATGATTTTAAATAATTATGCTCCCTGTAAAATAGGATATAGAAATAAAGACAAGGTCATATAGTGAAAATCCTGTCAGTGTTTAACCTGCACTTTGTAGTCCAGTGCCTCTACACATAGTCTCATATAACTTCACATGAATAATGCTTGAGTAAATATAAACATTAGGAATAATTAAATAGTAAATGTCTTTATGTTAAAGGCTATTTTTGTCTAAAATTACTATGCAGAGTTTAAACTTTCATTGATTGAAAAAGATTGGGTGCTTCCATCAATGTAACTAGAAACATTGCTTCCTAAATTTTTTTTCTTTCCATGTGGAACAAATATTGTGTTTATCTCTAATTAATTTATGTATAGTTCCATGATTATTTGAAGTTAATTTTAAACTTTAATATGAGATTGCTTACATCTTTTATTTTTCATCTTCCAATAGTGTGTGTAAAGTATTTTTTTTTTCTGTTAACGAACTTGACTATAAGCTAATAGTTATATTTTGGAACTTTAAGTTTTGAGTTAAACAAAAGAATTTATGAACTTTAGTATCCAAGGGACAGTCATATTTAAAAGTGTTTGGCTTCTGGCTGTAGGTTATATTTTCCAGAAATGTTTTTCACTTAAGAAAAGTATTTATTTTCATAGTACAATGTATGATTTGTTAAAATATTCTAGTATATTTTGGTTAGTGCTTCCTTTTTACTTCATTTGGAGGAAGATTTTACAGGTTTATATTTATATTCTAAAAATTTGTGCTTTTGAGCTTAGATGAATCTGTCAACTGGATAAATAATGATAAATATTTATATCCCTAGAGGGTTAAAAATACCTGAAAGGACTGTTCTTATTTAGTAGACAAATATGTTTTAAAACTCATCCTTAGAATTCAAACAATATGTTAATCTGGCAAATATTTGCTCACATGAAGCTAGATGGCTCTATGTTTTGG
Source organism: Graphiurus murinus (assembly GCA_004027655.1). Classification (NCBI taxonomy): domain Eukaryota; kingdom Metazoa; phylum Chordata; class Mammalia; order Rodentia; family Gliridae; genus Graphiurus; species Graphiurus murinus. The sequence continues at coordinate 16,261 of PVLC010008159.1, read as the reverse complement.
AAAATAATATGCCAGTGCTCATGTTCATCATGGAAGAAGAATGTAGCATTCATATTAATGGACCCTAGAGAATTTCTCAGTAGAGAAAACATTAAAATGCAACAAAGCATTAGGATTATTCACTTCAATAATCCACTCTCTAATCTACAAGTATTATGTCTCTCCATTCTTGTCAGGTATTTCTGTAAGTGCAGGATATGCTCTCTCCATATTTTCTGGTTTAGTCGTGTGACTTACTTTGACCAAGAGAATGTGAACCTCTATGATGTACTATGTAGGACTAGAAGTTCATCTTCTCATTCCTATCATCTTCCCTGAGAACAGTTTATTCCAGTTCAGGGTGCTATTCCTGAACTGGAATAAACTGGAGGGAAATGATTTGAGGAGTAATGCTGAGCCTGATAGAACTGAGCTTAGGCACAGCAGAGAAGCAGCTCACCTGCAAACCTGTAAGTGGCAAATAGTTTTCTGTTGTTAAGATTTAAGGATTATTTTCCTGCTGCCACAAAAACTGACTAATAGAGCCTTTCTAAAGGTATGTGCAAAAAGTAAACGAGCAAACCAATAAGTAACAATATCTGTGTCTCTCTATTGACATCTGGCTCTATGTCAATCATTCATCTTTTTTTTCCTTCTTTCAACAAGTATTTCTCATTCTATGAGAAAAGAATTGCTAGTTGCTACTAGGAAATAAAAATGGATATAGAAAACTCCAAACAGATTTCTTTACTTAACAAATCTATCTACCAGAGCAGTGTGCATCATTTTGAAAATTACTTTCTGTATAGTATTTCAGTGTGGTAGACTATATAATAATCTCTCCAGGAAAATTAAAATTGTATAATTATTTTCTCCAAGCTGAGATTCAATAAGTTTGTTGAGAATCACTTCCTCAGATTTTATACTACATGCTCTCCATTAATAAATAAAATTATGTAGATGGTAGAACCCTCTTTTCTCTGTGTCCCCATTATTCTCACACAAAACTAAGGATACTTTGTCCCATCAGAAAAAAAAAAAAAAAAATCATGCCGGGCGTGGTGGTGCACGCTTGTAATCCCAGCATTCGGGAGGCTGAGACCGGAGGATCCTGGTTCACGGCCAGCCTCAGCTACCTAGTGAGGCACTCCGCAACTTAATGAGACTTGGTTTCAAAATAAAGAATCAAAAAATAGGGCTGGGGGTATAGCTCAGAGGTAGAACGCCCCTGAGTTCAATCTCCAGTACCGCAAAAAGAAAAAAAAAATCATTATGCAACATTCGCTATAAAGACACTAACCATTGAAAAGGATAATTTGAAAAACTTCATCATGATATTTTAGGATAATCATGAATTACTTTTCAGGATTAGGATATAATTTTATGCCTCAAGTTTTTTTTTTAATTTTTATTTATTTTTTAATCTGACATTATTGTTATTTTCAAGGCAGAGAACTGATTTTGTGATATAAAAGATTTTCAGTTTTCTATTGGCCATTTATATTTCTTCTTTTGTGAAGTGTCTATTTAGATCCTTTGTGCATTTTTTGATTGGGTTATTTGCTTTCTTAGCTGCGATTTTCTTGAGTTCTTTGTATATCCTAGATATTACACCTCTATCCGAAGAGTAACTGGCAAATATCTTCTCCCACTCTGTAGGCTTTCTGTTTAGGTTCTTGATAGTTTCCTTTGCTGCACAAAAGCTCTTCAGTTGAATAAAAATAAAAATTAAAAAAATAATAAAAGATTTTCAGTTTTCTAAATTAAATGTGTTTTAAATAGCGTTTTCTTTTTTCTCCTTTTCTTTTTTCTTCTTAAATCTTATTCTTTTAAAAATGTTCTATCTCTAGATCACATTTTTTGAGGTTGCAAAGAGAAATTAAATTTTTATTCTTGGGTTGGATCTTATTCAGTGTCAAATTTTCAAAGGAATGGAAAAGAAAGAGTAACGGTGTGACTCTGATCATGGAGTCATCTATCGAAAGAGATGCTTTGGTGAAACATGCTTGAACAATTTGTGTCACAATGGCTCCATCATGCCATTAGGATTAGTGACATTCTTTCCTGTATAAATATTTTGATTGTTCATGAAAACAGAAATATGTAGGTATATTCTTCTGAGAGACCTATGCTTGAGTTTTATGTTTCTATGAGAAACTATGAGCACATCTGTTAGATTTACCATGCATCAATCTCAACTTTGACATAGAAAAAAAAATCTAGAAAAATGGAAAGTTCATTTTGTTTTTGATTCATCAGAGTGCATACATCTATATCTAGACAAAACATATGGGGCAATAACAATGTAAGTTCAACATGTTACTGGAAAATTAGGGAAAAGTGTTCAAATATCAAATATGTAAGTGAAACCCCTTTAGACCTCAAATATAGAAGAGAGTGCTCAGCATCTGCAAGCTTCACCTCCACAATCCCCACTGAAAAGTATTGAGAGAATTCAGAGAAAGTTTCCCTTTTAATGTAGTTGGAAAAGGGGGTAACAAATTCAGAAGGACAAAGAATTTTTTAAATTCCTGGTGCTACCCAAATTCTTCTGGTGCTTCTCCTTTATTTTATCTATATACCAAAAACTTAACTTTGTTGTGAAACAAAGGGGCAGCAAACTCATTTGGGCTAGAAGAGATGATGTAGAGTGGCAATGGAAAATTATCTTCACAGTGCTAAAAGAAATCAATGCAGAAATCTATGGCTAGAGATAATATCTTTCAAAAACAAAAATAACATACATATTTTCCCCAAGCAAACATTATGGGGAGAAATGTTAAAGAAAATTCTTCAGGATGAGAACATATGGTATCAAACAGAATCTTGGATTGACAAAAAAAAAAAAAAATGAGAAGCCCGGAAATGGAGTAAGTTATCATGAATAATTAAGATATTTTTAAATTTTTGTTTGTTTTAAACGATATTTGACAGCGTCTGCACAAAAAGTACTAGTAATATATTATGTGTAAATGTGGCCTTTATGACAGTAAAAAAAAATTGAGAAAAGAATTGTACCCCTCAGGCAGCCAACCATAAAGTAATGGTAGAAAAAGTACATAGTACAGAATAGAAAAAATAAAATCACAAAACAATGTAACTAAAATTAGAAAATGGCAAATAGTGTCCGTGAATTGTTTTCAAATTGTCTAGTGTGAGAATTAAGAAATGTTCCATAATTAATTCAAAAATATTTGTCCATGTATTGATAGTTTTCTCACATGTAAGTATTTATTAACACTCTGATGGTTATCCAGAGACATCCTCTTCAGATCTCTGGCCTCTGTGCATCCCTCTACTCTCCAGTCCTCTGACTCACGAACTATAGCCTTGAACTCTCAAATTCTCAGCAATGTCTTCTCACCTCACAGAGCTGCCCCCACTGTTTGTAGCAAGATGAAATGCTCTCAAGTCAGTAAAGCTGGGGCAGCTTTCATGTTCATTTCTCATTTCTCGTCTCTTGCAGGTCATAATTTTTAGTTGCCTAATATCTAATGTCTTCAAGTCTGTTTCACATTTCTTTTTCAGAATGTTTTTATTATTTTAGGGAGAAATGTGTGTGTGTGTGTGTGTGTGTATATGTATATGTGTGTATATATATGTATATGTATATATTTATGCAATCAGATATTAATAAGAATAGCTACTTCACCAAAATATAGGTATGAACAAATAAGTATAGGGGAGATATTCAGTATCAGTCAATAGAGAATTATAAAACCAGAATGAGATATCTCTAGACTCATTCAAATCACTAAATTAGGAAGATTAGCCAACCAAGTGTTTGTAAAAATGGGCAGGAAATGAAATACTCATATGCTTTGGGAAGAATGTAAAATGGCACAACCAATTTGGAATATAATTTTTTTCTTTCATAAAAAGTGAAACATAAACTAACATATTATCCAATTATTTCACTCCTATCTAAAGAGATAAGACATGACTTATATGTGATGTGAGATCCTGGATTGAATTCTATAAAAGAAACAATTATTAGCTGCAAAACTGATCTTTCTTATATGTGTACACTTATATGTGGACACTCTTTCTCTCTCTCTCTCTCTCAAGTAGAATGTACATTAACAGAGAAGTATAATTTGGTTATTAGAGGTAGGGGGTGGGGGAGAGGTGGAGAAAGGCAAATCCAAGATAAAGTTGCATATACAGGATGAATAAATCTAAGTGCAGCATAATGATTATAATTAATATTTATTGAAATTTTTCTAACAGAATAGATACCAGGTGCTCTCATCATTCACACAAAATGGTAACTGTAAGAGTTAATATAACTAATGATAGGTTTGACAGTAGTGGTCATTTATATATAAAAGTCTTCATATATCACCATGATAGATTGTGTCATTTTGTACATCCTTTCAAAACATCATGATGTGCACCTTAAATATAAAAAACAAAATATAAAGACACACACATATATATATATATATATATATATATATATAAATGGGCCAAAAATTAACAAACACCTCACCAAACATCAAATAAAATAAACAGATGACAGGTAAGTATATAAAAAGGTATTTCATATCATATGTATTGAAATAAAAACTAAAGAAATTATTATTATAATTATTATCCTTTTTTTGCGGTACTAGGGATTGAACTCAGGGGCATTCTACCTCTGACCTACACCCCCAGTCCTATTTTTTATTATTTATTTTGAAACAGGGTCTCACTAAGTTGAGGAATCTCTCACTAAGTAGCTGAGGCTCACTGTGAACCCAGATCCTTCTGTCTCAAACTCCCAAGTACTGGGATTACAAGCATGCACCTCCACGCCCAGCAAGAAATTATTTTAAAATATAAATAAAAGCTCAAAAGTCATATTATAGCCACACTTCTTTTAGGCAAGAAAATCTTGGTGGAAAGAAAACTATTGACACTATTTCTAGGAGTGGCAGAGAAGCAAGACATGCTGTGAATTGATCAGATCAGGAATTAAGGATTTTCTTAGTATCTGTGCAGCCATAATAGAATACAAAAAAATTGAATAATTGATAAATAATTAAAATTTATTCTTCACAGCTCTGGAGGCTGCAGATTCCAAGATCATGGAATCAACATGTTCAGTATCTGTTGAGGGCTCTGCCCTTAATGACTTACAGTTCCTAAACACACTACCTCTTAATACTATCATATTGATGATTAAGTATCAACATCTGATTTTTTAAAAACTTTTATTGGTACATTGGAGTTATACACCATGATGAGGTTTATATTGCATACAGATCTCTATGTGTTTCCCTACAGGTACATAATAGTGATATTGGTAGTGATACTTTCATATGTGGGCATAGCATAACTTGAATTGTTTCTTTCATCAGTTTCTCCTTTTCTTCTCCCACCTCCACTTCTCTATCCCCTTCCATCATCTATGGGTTGCTCTCCTCAATCATCGAGAGTCCCCTCTGATTCCTATTTTCTCTCTAGTTTCCACATATAAGAGAAACGATTAAATCTTTGACTTTCTGAGACTAGTCTAAACTAGAAATAATACTGACAGAAATAGAATACAAAGAATAAAAATAAATAAATACCAGAACAAAAGGAAGGGAAAATTTCACCAGATGGCCAACTAAATGAAGGAGAAATAACACTATATCAAACATAAAATATAACTCAAGATGTCAGGAAGCAAAAAATCATCTCCCAATAGTAAGATTGAGTATCAAAGGTATAAACTCTCCAATTAAAAGGCACAGCCTGGAAATGTAGATTAAAGAACATAATCCAACTATATGCTACTTGCAAGTAACTCACCTTACAGGCAAAGATATCCATAGGCTAAAGATAAAATAATGGAAAACAACATACCATATCAATAGAGACAAAAAAACAAGCAGGAATAGCAACACTTATACTTAACAAGGACATTAAGCTAAAATTTATCAGAAGAGATAAAGCAATTAATTTCTTACTAATAAATAAAACAAGAGATGTAATGATAATGATAGTAAATATGTATGCCCTAAATGTGTGTGTAATCATTTTTATAAAAACAAACACCCGCCCCCCCCCAAAAAAAATAGCCCTCTCCTGGACATTAGGTCTCAGATAGACCCCAATACAATAATATTGGGAGACTTCGAGACACTGCTTATACTACTAGATTGAACTTCCAGGAAAAAGTTGACTAAAGACTCCTCAGATTTAAAGAACAGTAAGAATAAAATGGATCTAATATACATATACAGAATATTCTAACCAATAATACCTGGATACACATTCTTCTCACCTGCTAATGGAACTTTCTCCAAACTGGACCACATTCTGGGCCACACAGCAAGTACTGGCAAGTTCAAAACATGTAATATAATTTCTTGTATCATTTCATATCATAATCAACAATAGTAAGACCTAAAGTAATTATAGAAATATATGGAAATTGAATGATATACATTTGAATAAGGAATATATCATAGAATAAGTAAGGGGAGAAATAAAAAATCTATAATTAAATGAAAATAGAGACACATCATACTCATATGTATGGAACACTTTGAAAGTGAAATTTTAAGAGAAAAATTTATAGCAGTAAGTCCCCACATAAGATCAACAGAAGGCCACCAAATAACCAACCTAATGAAACATCTCAAAGACCTCAAGAGAGAATCAACCTAAATTATTAAAATTATAAATAAAAAAGGAGACATCACCAGAGACAATGAGGAAATCCAGGGGATCATCAGAAATTACTTTGAAAAATTTTATTCCAATAAAGTGAAAAACATAGAAGAATTTGACAGATTTCAATACACATTCAACCTACCTAAATTGAAACAAGAGGGTATAGGAAACCTTATCCAACCAATAGCAAGCAAAATGATAGAGACAGCAATAAAAATCCTTCCATCAGAAAAAAAGCCCAGATTCAGATGGATTTCCATTTGAATTCTACAAGACTTTCACAGAAGAAATAAACCAAATTCTTCACAACTGTTCGATGAAAATGAAAAATGAAAGAGATGAAATTCTTTTAAACTTTTTTTATGGTGCAAGTATCACTTTAATATTGACACTGAATAAAGAACTATCAAGAAAAGAAAAATTACAGACTAAGATCCTTCATGAACATAGATGAAAAATTCTAAACAAAATTCTAGTGATATTCAAAACCACATCAAGAAAATTGTACACAATGACCAAATGTGTTTAATTCTAAAAATGCAAAGTAGGTTCAATATATGCAAATCAATACACGTCATTCACCGCATAAGTAGAACTAAGGAGAAAAATTTTATGATCATCTCAATAGATGCTGAAAAGGCATTTGACAAAATCCAATATTCATTCATGTTAAAACACTGCAGAAGATCAGAATAGAAGAAATTTACCTCCACATCATCAAGGCAGTATACTATAAATCCAAAGTCAACATCAAATTGGATGGGAAAAACTGCAAGAATTCCTTTTAACATCAGGAACAAGAAAAAGTTGCCCACTATCACCACTACTTTTCAATATAGTTTGTGAAACTTTTGCCTGAGTGATAAAGCAAGAGAAGTAAATAAAAAGAACTCAAACAGGAAAAGAAGAACTAAAATTAGCTCTATTTGCAGATGACATGATCTTATATTTAGAAAACACAAAAATTAAATCAAAAGGTTTCTTGAGCTGATTAACAAATTTCACAAGGTAGCAGGATAAAAAAATCAATATTAAATCAGTCATGATTTTTATATGCCAACCATGAGTAATAAATCTAACCAAAGAGGTTAGAGGCCTCTACAATGAAAAGAAATAGATGGAAGATTTTAGAAGCTGGAAAGATCTTCCATGCTTTGGGATAGGCAGAATAAATATCAAAATGTCCATTCTAGCAAACATTATCAACAGAGTCAATGTAAACCTTATCAAAATACTAATGTCATTCTTCACAGACCAAGAAAAATCAGTCCTAAATTTTATGTGGGGAAACAAAAGACCCAGAATAGCAAAAGCAATTCTCAGCGATAAGAACCATGCAGGAGGCATCACAATGCCTGACTTCAAATTATACCACAGAGCCATTGTAATGAAAACAGCATTGCACTGGCATAAAAACAGACACATAGACCAATGAAATAGAATTGAAGATACAGAAAAAAATCCATATATTTATAGCCAGTTGATTTTTTACAAGCTGTCGAACACATACATTGGAGAAAAGATAGCTTTCTCAAAAAATGATGTTGAGAAAACTGGTTATCTATTTGTAGAAAATGAAATTATATCACTACCTTTCACCTTGCACAAGAGTCAACTTGAGATGGTTCTTTTTTTTTTTTTTTTTTTTTTTTTTTTGCAGTACTGGGGATTGAACTCAGGGGGATTCTACCTCCGAGCTATACCCCCAGCCTTATTTTTTATCCTTTATTTTGAAACAGGGTCTCACTAAGTTGTGGAGTGCCTCACTAGGTAGCTGAGGCTGGCTGTGAACCTGGATCCTCCCATCTCAGCCTCCCGAATGCTGGGATTACAAGCGTGAGCCACCATGCCCAGCTTGAGACAGTTCAAAGACCTGAAATAACGAGAAGAGGGTATAGGTCCAACACTCCAACATATAGGCATAGGTAGAACCTTCCTCAATAAGACCTCCTAAACCCAGAAAATTAAAATAAGAATTAACAAAGAGGATGACATTAAACTAAAAAGTTTCTACCCATCACAGGAAACTATCAAGAGTCTAAGAAAAGAGCCTACAGAATGGGAGAAAATCTTTGAGCACTATTCTTCTCATAGAGTACTAATATGTATAGAATATATAAAGTACTTAAAAGACATTACACTAAAAAAACAAATAACCTAATGAAGAATAGGCAACTGAACTAGATAGACACTTTTAAAAAGTATAAATACAAAGGACCAATAAATAAATAAAAAAATGTTCAGTATCATTAGCAATCAAGGAAAGGCAAATTTAAACTACAGTGAGATCCCATCTAACCCCAGTCAGAATGTCAATCATCACAAAGTCAAACAACAATAAATGCTTGGAAAGATGTAAGAAAATAGGAACTCTTAAACACTTTGGTGGGATTGCAAAGTAATGCAGCTATTATGTAGATCAGAGTGGAGATTCCTCAGAAAATTGGGAATGAATCCACCATATGATCTATCTATAACCCTCCTGAGTATTTTTCCAAAGGGACTGAAATCAGAATGTTATAGTAACATATGCATATCCATGTTTATAGCAGCACAATGTACAACAACCATATCATGGAACCAACTGCAGTGTCCATCAACAGATGAATGGATCATAAAATTATGGGATATACATACAATGGAATTCTACTCAGGAATCAATAAAAACAAAATTATGTCATTTTCAGGAAAGTGAATAAACCTGGAAAACATTATGTTATGTGAGATTAGCCGGTCACAGAAAGTGAACGGTCATATATTTTCTCTCTTATGTAAAAGCTAGGGTGTAATCAGGATACCAGAAGAATTTCACATAATTCACATAATTTAGGAGAAACTCCAGTGGAGTAACAGATGTGGTCTAGGGGAAGGATGAGGGGAGGGAGAATCAATGAAGGGTCACTTTTATTTACATTATTGACATATGTGAGAATATCAATGTTAATTTCAATATCCTGTGTGAGGAAGAGGGGGGAGAGAGTAGGGAGGGAGCCAGGGAAACCCCACCAAGTACGATGTGAATGTATGCCATGAACTCCATTATTTGAGACAATGATGCACCAATAAAAGTATAAAAAATAAAAATAAATAATAAAATAAAGTAAGGCTGTGTTGTATCTCAGAGATAGAATGCCCTTGGGTTCAATCCCTAGTACTAAAAAAAAAATTATTTCATAGATTGTTGTTGCCTTGTGTAAATTAATCAATTTATAATTCATAACGCCAACCAGAAGCACCACGTTGGGAGCCATCTAGCAAAGTGATTTAAAAGTAAGAAATTCTGTTGTCATTGACCCTGTATTTTAAGAAAGAGAATTACTAATTTGTCATTTGACTCTGTACTTCAGAAACTCTAAATCGCCATTGCAGGAATAGTTAAACTAGCCTGGATGTTAGAATTCAACATTATTCACCGTCTTGAGAAGGACCTCCGTTATTAAACATCCACCGTGTGCTAGTGCTTAAGGAGACAGTAAATACAGGTTTCTAGTCAGTGTGTAGAATGGAAGTCATTTCCTTGTGAGATCTCTATTGCTGAAGTAAGTTCTATCTATCAAGAAAGAAAACATGCTTCATCATGCATAAAAAAGAATATAGGTCCCTTTGTTCTGTTTCATAGATTTTCTCTTGCTACTTACCTCTTCTTGAAGTGCAAGGAAGTACTTTGGAAGCCACATTTTAACTAGTCAGGCTTTATGACTCAATGCTAGCAAAGGCTACATGAGCAATTGCATTTATTCATTTCTGTCCTTGAGCTCTACAGAAATCTTACTATTTCATGCTCACTTCACTATCCCTCTCTGGGAAAATCCTGCTTAATAACCATGTCCCAATTCAAAAGTCACTTCCATGGTGAAGCCTCTATTGTTTTTTTTTCCCCAATATTATATATAGACACACACACACACACACACATATATATATTTATATATATAATTTATTAATTGGTATATTATAATCATATATCTTTGTTAGGTACAAGCTGATAAAGACATATATGCACAAATTTCTCATTTATCCCCTTCTCCAATTCCCTCCCCACTCACTCTCCCTCAATCCTTCTCATTTTCAGTTTAGCGATTGACTTTAATATATTTGTGAAAGTACATCATGTGCCTTAAGGTGTACCCCCCCACCCCATCCAACCCCTTCAGTTAAAGCAACTTCTTTGCTTATCTAGGGTTTCTCCTTTTTCATCTGAAGTCCCTCTTATGCCCCATCTTCTCCCTACCATCTGCATATTAGGGAGAACGTATGCTTTTTTACCCTTTGTGATGGACTAATCTCACTTAACATAATGTTTTCCAGTTCCATTCATTTCCCTGCAAATAACATGATTTTGTTCTTCTTTACGATTGAGTAAAATTCCATTGTGTACATATCCCATAGTTTTGTAATCCATTCATCTGTCAATGGGCATCTTGGCTGTTCCATAGTTTGACAATTATGAATTGTGCAGCTATAAACATAGATACACATGAATCGGTCTGATAGTTTGGTTTCCATTCTTTTGGGTAGATACCCGGAAGTGGTATTGCTGGATCATATGGTAGGTATATTGCCATTCATCTGAGGATCCTCCATACTGTTTTCCAAGTGGTTGCACTAATTTGCAATCCCATCAACAATGTATTAGGTTTCTCACTTCTCTACACCCTAGCCAGCATTTATTATTGTTTGTATTCTTGATGATTGCCTTTCTGATTGGAGTTAGGTGAAATCTCAAGGGAGTTTTGATTTGCATCTCTCTGATTGCTAATGATATAGAACATTTCTTCATACATTTATTGGCCATTTGTATTTCTTCTTTTGTGAAGTGTCTATTTAGATCTTTTGCCCATGTTTTGATTGGGTTATTTGTTTTCTTAGCTGTGAGTTTCTTGAGTTCTCTGTATATCCTAGATATTAGTCCTCTATCAGAAGAGAAATCAGGAGCCAGGCGTGGTGGCGCACTTGTAATCGCAGCATTCGGGAGGCTGAGACCGGAGGATCCGGGTTCGCGGCCAGCCTCAGCTACCTAGTGAGGCACTCCGCAACTTAGTGAGACTCGGTTTCAAAATAAAGAATAAAAAACAGGGCCGGGGGTGTAGCTCGGAGGTAGAATTCCCCTGAGTTCAATCCCCAGTACCGCAAAAAAAAAAAAAAAGAAGAGAAATCAGAAAAATTTTCTCCCACTCTGTGTGTTCTCTGTTGAGGTTTTTTATAGTTTCCTTTGCTGCACAGAAGCTCTTCAGTTTAATGCAATCCCATGTATCCATGTATTGATCTTCCTTTGACTTACTTGTGCTTGGGGGGTCTTGTTGAGAAGTTTTTATCTGTGCCTATGTGTTGAAGTGTTGGGCCTATGCCCTCTTCAAGTAGCTGCAAGGTCTCTGGACTGACTTCCAGGTCTTTGATCCACCTTGAGTTGACTCTTGTGCAGGGTGAGAAAGTGGGTTTATTTCCATTTTCCTGCATATGGTTAACCAGTTTTGCTAATACCATTTGTTAAAGAGGCTATCTTTTTTCCAGTGTATGTTTTTGGATCCTTTGTCAAAAATCAGTTGACTGTAAGCATGTGGGTCTATTTATGAATCTTCTATTCTACTCCATTGGTCTACGTATCTGTTTTTGTGTCAATATCATGCTTTTTTATTACTGTGGCTTTGTAGTAGAGTTTGAAGTCAGGCATTATGATACCTCCTGCATGGTTCTGGTTGCTAAGAACTACTTTGGATACTCTGGGCTTTTTGATGTTCCAAATGAATTTAAGGACTGATTTGTCTATGTGAGGAGTGACCTTGGTAATTTCATGGGTATTGTGTTGAATCTGTAGATCACTATTTGGAGGATGGCCATTTTGATGATATTTATTCTGCCTATCCAAGAGCATGGAAGATTTTTCCATCTTCTGAGGTCTTCATCAATTTCTTTTTTCAACTTTTTATAGTTTTCCTTATAGAGATCTTTAACCTCTTTGGTTAGGTTTATCCCTAAGTATTTTATATTTGAGGGGTGCTATTGTGAGTGGATTTTTTTTGGATTTCTTTTTCAGTGGATTTATGCTTGGCATACAGGAAAGCTTCTGATTTTTTGAGATTGATTTTGTATCCAGACACTTTGCTGAATTTGTTGATCAGTTCTATAATTTTTTGGTTGAGTTTGTTGGGTCTTCTAAGTATAGTATCATGTCATCGGCAAAAAGGGATAGTTTTAGTTATTCTTTCCCTATTTTTACCCCTTTGATTTCCTTCTTTTGCCTTATTGCTCTGGCGAGAGTCTCGAGTACTATATTAAACAGAAGAGGTGATAATGGACATCCTTGTCTTGTTCCTGTTTTTAGTGGGAACTCTTGCAGTTTCTCTCCATTTAATATGATGTTGGCTATGGGCCTATTGTATATTGCCTCTATGATGTTGAGGTATGTTCCTTCTATTCTGATTCTCTGCAGTGCTTTTAGCATGAATGGGTGTTGGATCTAGTCAAATGCTTTTTTAGCATCAATTGAGATGATCATGTGATTTTTGTCTTTGAGTCTGTTTATGTGATGAATTACATGGATTGTTTTTTATATGTTGAACCAGCCTTGCATCCCTGGGATGAACCCAACTTGGCAATCGTGTATAATTTTCTTGATGTGGTTTTGAATGTGCATTGCAAGTATTTTGTTTAGCATTTTTGAGTCTAAGTTCATCAATGATATAGGTCTATAGTTTTCTTTTCTTGAGCTGTCTTTTTTTGGCTTTGGTTTTAATGTGATGTTGGCTTCATAGAATGTGTTTCGGAGGGTCCCATTTCTTTATGTTTCATGAAATAGTTTAAGGAGTATTGGGATTAGCTCTTCTATAAATGTTTTATAAAATTCACTTGGAAAACCATCTGGCCTTGGGCTTTTGTTTGGTGGTTAACTCTTTATTGCTGTTTCTATTTCTTTGATTGTTATTGGTTGATTTAAGTTTTCTATATCTTCTTGACACAATTTAGGAAGGTTATATGTATCTAGAAAATTATCAATTTCTTCTAGATTTTCCATTTTGTTGGAGTATAGTTTTTCAAAATAGTTTTTGATGATCTTCTGTATTTGCACACTGTTGGTGGTAATATAACCTTTTTCATCTTTTATTTTGGTAATTTGGGCTGATTCTCTCTTTCTTTTGGCTAGGTTGGCCAATGGTATATCTATCTTGTTTATTTTTTCAAGAAACCAGCTTTTGGTTTTGTTGATTTTCTGTTTTGTTTTTTTATTCTGTACTTCATTAATTTCTGCTCTGATTTTCATAGCTTCCTGTCTTCTACTGGCTTTGGGGTTAGACTGTTCTTGTTTGTCAAGTGCTTTGATCTGTGTCATTAGGTTATTTATTTGGTGATTTTCTGTTCTTATGTGGTCACTCAGTGTTATAAATTTTCCTCTTAGTACTGCCTTCAAAAACAGTATGGAGGATCCTCAGATGAATGGGAATAAACCTACCTTATGACTCAGCAATACCACTTCTGGGTATATACCTAAAAGAATGGAAACCAAACTATCAGACCAATGTATGTGTATCTATGTTTATAGCTGCACAATTCACAATAGCCAAACTATGGAAGCAGCCAAGATGTCCATCGACAGATGAATGGATTACAAAACTATGGGATATGTACACAATGGAATTTTATTCAGCCATAAAGAAGAATAAAATCATGTTCTTTGCAGGGAAATGGATGCAACTGGAAAACATTATATTAAGTGAGATTAGCCAGTCACAAAGAGTAAAGAGGCATATGTTCTCCCTAATATGTGGATGTTAGGGAGAAGATGGGGCATAAGAGGGTCCCCAGATGAAAAAGTAGAGACCCTCGATAAACAAAGAAGTTAATTTAACCGAAGGGGATGGACGGGGGGTGGGGAGGGCATCCTAAGGCACATGATGTACTTATACAATTATATCAAGGTCACTCACTGAACTGAACTTGAGAGGGAGGGAGGGCAAGGGAGCTGGGTGGGAAATGGGGAAGAGGTCAGATAAGAAATGTGTGCACATTTGTCTTTATCAATTTGTACCTAACAAAGATGTATACATACAAAGCACAAATTATTACAATAAAAAAAAAGTGTCCCAAAGGTTTTGATATGTTGTGTCATGGTTTTCATTGGTTTCTAGGGATTTTAGATTTCTCCCTTACTTCTCCTATGACCCAATTCTCATTCAGCAGTGTGGTGTTTAGTCTCCATGTGTTTACATGGTTACTCTGGGTCTTCTTAGGGTTGAATTCTAATTTCACTCCATTGTGGTCTGAAAAGATGCAGGGAATTATGTTACATTTTTTGAATTTGCCAGTACTCACTTTGTAGCCCAGAATGTGGTCTATTTTGGAGAAGGTTCCATGTGCAGCTGAGAAAAATGTGAATTGAGATGTAGTTGGATGAAAGAGTATATATGTGTCTAATAGGTCCATTTGGTTTATGGTATTTTTTAGGTCTGAGGCATCTCTACTGACCTTTTGTTTAGAAGATTGGTCTAATGGTGTGAGAGGAGTATTGAAGTCTCCCAATATTAGTGTATTGGGATCTATGTGTGTCTTTATATCATGCAGAGTTTGTTTTATAAAAGTGGCTGCACCTATGTTTGGGGCATAGATGTTGATAATTGCTATTTCCTCTTGTTGGAGTGTTCTTTTTACTAGTAAAAAAATGACCTGCTTTGTCTCTTCTGATAAGTTTAGGCTTGAAATCTAATTTATCTGATATCATGGTTGCTACTCCTGCTTGTCTTCAAGTTCCATTAGCATGGATTACCTTTCTCCAGCCTTTCATCTTTAGTTTGTGGGAATCTTTGTTTGTAAGGTGTGCTTCTTGCAGGCAGCATATAGATGGATTCTGGGTTTTAATCCATTTTGCCACCTTGTGCCTTTTTATTGGGGAGTTGAGACTATTTATATTCAGTGTGATTATTGAGAGATAACTTTTAATTCCTAATATTTTGAGTTTTAACTTCTGTTTTTCATGGTGTTTATCTTCTTTGCTTAGTTGTTTGCTTCCTGGAAATTATTGTTTCTCTTGTTCTGACATTTGCTTGTTAGTTCTGCTTTGTAGTTAATCTCTTTGAGTATTTTATCTAGTACTGGTTTAGAAGACATAAATTCTTTCAGTTTCTGTTTGTCATGGAAGGTTTTTATATCCCCATCAATTTTGAGAGAGAGTTTTGCTGGGTAGAAGAATCTTGAATGCAAATTATTTTCTTTCAGAGTTTGGAATATGTTACTCCAGCCCCTCCTGGCTTTCATCTGGGAGGTCTGGAGTGATTCTGATTGGTTTGCCTCTAAATCTCACTTGGCCTTCTACTTTTTTGCCTTTAGAATTCTCTCCTTATCCTCTACATTAGTCAACTTTATTACTATGTGACAAGGTGAACCTCTTCTTTGGTCTTGTCTGGAGGGGGTTCTATATGTTTCCTGTACCTGTGTGTCGACTTCTCTTTCTATGTTTGGAAAATTCTCTGTTATTATTTCTTTGAAGAGATTGTTTATTCCATAACTTTCAACTTCTAATCCCTCTTCTATGCCTATTATTCTTAGGTTCGCTCTTTTAAAATTGGCCCAGATCTCATTGATGTCCAATTCATACTGTCGAATTTTTTTTCTAAATTATATATAATGGATTCATTTTTGGTTT